>JAHPZR010000877.1:35000-40000 GCA_019787425.1 Platygyra sinensis | reverse complement strand
TGGGCTCTTGAATAACTTAATGACCTTAATCATCTGTGAAAGTTTGAGAGAAATCGGTGAGATGGCATGTGTCACGTCCGCCTGGTCCTCTCGTGGACAGACTCTTAAGTTCTCTCGTGACAAATACGCGGTACTTCGGGTTAGGTGGTATGGATATGCAAGGGTGGCATTAAAAAGTTGGGAAGCTAGGAAAAAAGTTCACGACAGTTGCAAAGATGCTGATATTGTACGATCGATGGTTTCGTGTTTATAGATCACTGGAATGTAGTAAGCGGTACAGTTTGCAGCAGGTCGATCATAGAAGTTAGGAGAAATGGCAAAGCAAAAATGTTAGAATCGATGTTAGGAACATCATTGCGAAGCAGATCGCAGCAATCGATGTTAAGGAGGACGAGAAAAAAGAAAAAAGTTTGCCTGGTTATAAATAATGAAAATAATTAAGTTTGAAGAGAACTTATTCGTGTTGAAGCAAGAATTTATTCCCTTTCTCGAGTCATTCTCGAAAGTTTTTTCGGAGTTGGTAAACCAAACGAGCTACACCTTGTCAGTGGTAACAAGCCATCATGTCGTCAAGGTTAGTATCAAACCTTTCGTTTATCAAAAATGTTATTTTCTAGCTTTATAGTCGTAAGTTTACTTGATGTTGTTGATGTACTTACTTGTTAAGAGTGCTAGTTGTTTCTTTATACTCTCCAAATACTTCGGATTGAAGTTGGCAATTGTATCCAGGGCTACCACAGATCCAAGCTTTTGGGAAAATGCTAGAATTTTTTTGACCTGCAAATTGTTATGTGTCTAATAGGCAGACACAGAGATGATCACGATTGTGTTGAGGAAATGTTTTACCAAATTAAAATAAATGCATTGCATTTTTGGTGTTTGTGCATAATTTTTATTGTGTAAATTGAAAGTGGCAAAGAAAAATAGTAGCAATTCAAGGTGCTGAAAATAATTGCCAATCTGAATAGCAACTTGACCTTTGTGCTGACTCCAAAAATAACACAAGTCTTGAAAATGACTGAGATTTTAATTGTTTATTAGTATTTTTTATGATTTATGCACCTTCTTGTGGGGCTGGAAATTATATGTCCTGCTTTTATTCAAACAGTGGAGAATAGAAACCTCAAAAAAGGGAATGCAGAGAAGTGATATCCAGAAAGCTTTTAATGAGAATAGCTTTACTTCCACAAGTGACTTTTTGATAAAACAGAGGAAATGTCAGGTTTTGCTTCTTTTAACTTAAGTACAGGTATTTAATTTTTTTCCTTGTTTGCTTGTTTGTTTGTATTTTTTTTATTTAATGATAGCATCCATACAGTGAAAAATGTCTGCCAGAATACCTAAATTAGTGTTCCTGAGGTTCCAAAACTTCAAACTTTTCCAGGACTTCCCCCATTATGCTGGGTACCCTACACCAGGAACTAAACCACTTGTAAGAATTTGGTTGCTAAATGCAGCTGAAATTCCATGAGCTTTTTCCAGGCTATGTTTATGTCTTTTTGAATATTGGTGATGTGATGAGCAAAAGGTCTTCAAGATTCCTGGAATCTTTAACATTCAATTTTTCCCAGGGAAGCCAGTGGTGGTGGATCCAGACATTTATTGCCCAAAATAAGGGGGCAGGGGGCTCTCCTAGATCTGCTACTGGAAGCATGCTCCCAGAGCCCCCTACTTTGAACCCTATAAATACACTCAAACCTTCACCAAAGACCATCCAATTCCCTTTCATCAAAGAGTCAAGACAATGTCAGCTATGACTTGGGGCAGAAGCAATTACCTTGTCTAGGTGAAAGGCTTCTGTTTCTTCTATGGGCTTTAATCTTTGTCTATTAAAACTGGTGCAGTGTTACAACTGCTTAAACTGGCTTGAAATTGGCATATTCTTCTGCTATGTTTTTTCAGAATGCAACAATTTTACTTTTTAATTTTCATGGGAAAGGTTATCACCAGAAATTTGGGGTATTATGGTGGGGGGGGGGGGGGGGGGGGAGGGCAGGAAAAGAATTTGCAATGAAGAGGGGTGTTAAGGACTATCTATCAAATGCCTCAATTTGCCTTCCAACCCCTTACAAAATGAACAGTCCATAATGAGTGAATCCTCTTGAGAAATACCAAAATAAATTACAATAAAAGAAATAAACAAATATAACTAATGACAAATTGATAATAATATTGTGGAAGTTGGGTATGGTTTGCTATAACAGCCCTTAGGTTGAAGGCAATCAATGTAAGAGGCAAAAAAATACATTGTATGTTTTGCCACTTACATTGATTGCCTTCAACCTAAGGGCTGTTAAGGCAAACCATACCCAACTTCCACAATATCATTATCAATTTGTCATTATTTAATGTACTGCATTTTATAGGCAAATGTGATAAACATGGTTTTGGTCTTGCTCAACTTGCTTGAACATGTTTAAAGTAAAAGGTCTACTAATGAGTTTGCCTTACACTTTACCACTTGTAATATCAATGTTCAAACTGATGAGAGTTAGAGATTTCTCTTAATCTAACGTGTAGGTGTTGTGTGTAACTTGTATTTGCTTGGTATACCAATTCTCCTGGGTTCTCAGTACATGTGAGGCCATGCCAAGGGAAATCAGGCTCAATGGAAAGGCTTGGTTAAATTACATGAAATGAATGTTTTAGATGTAAATAATATACCTCATACAATAAGAGTGCTTGCAGATTGCAGATGGAAGTTGTAAAAAAAACACTGACTTGCATCTACTTGAAAATAATAATTTAATTACAAAGTATGTTTTCAAATAAATGTTTGCAAAATAATAAAGACCACAAAGAAAAAAACAGCACAGGAGCTCAAAAACCATATTCTGGAGCCAGAGGACAACATTAAGTTCACTTGTACATTATATTCAGTTGTGCTCTATATTGTTTTAAACTGGAAGATTGGAATGTTGACCCCATCATGGGCATGGTGAATTAGCAATGAACGAAAAGCTCATAGCATGTATTTATTTATTTATTACAATTTCAGCAAGGGAATACATGGGTGGAATGAAAATAGAGTAAAAATGCCAGGGAGGGTCTATAAAAGGGTCTGAGACCCCATACAAGATAGACCACCCTATTTACTATTTACTATTTGCTATGACAATACAAAGTTTCCTTCGTCCCCTTGTCGAAGATTCTTTTAGGTGGGTTGACAGTTACGTGCAAGTACACATGATAAAACTCTTGATACTGTTTATTGATCTATGGTTGTCATTAGTCTCCCATTAACTACCACAACTGAAAGGAAAACACGTAAAAAAAGAAGTGGGTTTTCGAAAATAATAAACCATAAATGACCGAACAATAACATCCAAGGGAAGTAAACTTTTGTTTGAGATAACAATTCAAGACAGGCAGTTCTCATGATACATGTAGTGAAAATTCACTGTAAATGATGATATCTCAGTTTATTATGGACTAGCATCCAAGGCAGGATCCAAAATCCTTCAACGTCAGCCAAACAGAACGGATGACATACACACTACAAAAGCAAATTAACAAGATAACGTTAATTAAGATATAAGGGAACAACCGATCGAGCCACAAAATTATAAATCTATCTTCATAGAACAAGAGGTAAAAATGACACTACCGCGAAATGCCGCGAACATCTGACAAATCAAGGTAAAAGCTCCCTCCTAAAGTCAGATTTTCTCAAAGGTCAACTATCGCAATAAAGCATCACGAAAAAATAATCCTCAAAACTGATCCTTGATATCCCTCAATCGACAAAAAGATATCCATGTTGAGCTCGTGTTCTTAACAAACGTTTTCAAGATAACATAAAATGCTTACCTGCACTTGAGACTCGGCAAATAACTGGCCTAGATATGGCGGACATTAGCTGCTCCTAGAAAAGGTTCGTTTGATTCTCATGATGAGTGCAAATATCGATCAAGAAACGACAATCTATTCCCAATTCGCAACTCGTGTCCGCCATTACTGCGCCCTGAGTCATGTGAAGTCCGCGTGAGTTCGCGTGTATTCCGCGCGAATATGACATATCCACGCGAGAGTCCTTGCTCCATATTAGGAAGTTAAATTTGATTGGTTCGGAATAATCGGCAGCATTGAACCAGGGTTAAACGCTTCTAAGTGATAAGCTTCTGGTAGCTGACATTGTGCTTGCGAACGGCAATAAGCTGAACTTAATTCTGCCAAAGTTTGCTCGTACTCTTTACTCTTTTTCTTATCAGGCCTTTTGGCACTTCAGCAAATAAATGTTGAAAATAACCAATAGTGTTGCATTTTAGTTCCAACTTTTTCACCGCAAAAAATTACCTGTCTAGAAGCAGGTCAAGAAGGGAAAATCTAGACCGCTTTGAATACCGATTTCAGCCAATCAGATTCGTGAATTCCGTAATCCCCAGTCCCTGTGAGACACAGCCATATAATAAATGCATTTAAATTATAGATAGAACCCTGTGCGCGCTCTTGGTCAAAAACCTATGTTTCATCAGAGTATAAAACATAGAAAAAGTGTGTTTTATTGTTTTGCGCGCGTAAAATCTATATTTTAAGGCAAATGAAGAAGCCTAAGCCGTGTATTACACTATGATAAAACACTCCGGTCATTGGAGAACACTCGAGAAATGTAGAAAACACTCGCCTGCGGCTCGTGTTTTCTAAATTTCCCTCGTGTTCTCAAATGACCATCGTGTTCTATCACAGTGTAATACACGGCTTAGACTTCCTTATTTTTTAATTAAAATGCAGCACGCAGTTGTAGAAAACCACAATAAACGAAACAAGTGATTGCAATGGCACCTCAAAGTGTGAGGATGTGTTACGATAAACTTACAGGCGCTGTAGACTTGTGAGATTAGCCAAAACTCCGTCGGGCAGAGATGATATAGCATTACTGGTTAAATGCCTGTTAGCAACGTCCAAATAAGCAATAATCAGTAATAAAAATTTATGTTAGTGGAAAATAACACAAACAGCGGTGATAAACATTGTATTCCAACGCATTCTTATATAGAACT
>JAHPZR010000877.1:17500-27500 GCA_019787425.1 Platygyra sinensis | reverse complement strand
AAATTTTCAGCTCTATAGCTTGCTTCGTCTGAAAACGAGCACATTTTCAATTTCAGAGTTTTGGCGGTGCGTGATATAAAGGCACGAACGCGTTGTCGAAAAATAAATACTTATCTCGTGATTTTTAGCCTTTTTAGAAGTTAACGTAATAAGAAAAGTGTTTATTTAAATGTTTTCTTGTCCAGTTCAGATAATCAGTCGCCTAGATAGCCAAAGTGAGTTCCAGATGTTTAGACAATTTTCCGTATTGATATACAACGGAGATAAAAAATGAAGGTTAAAAATGTTTCTAGAAGTGCCAAAATTAAAGTAAATGTCCAAACGTTTCGGGACTGTGCCCTTCATCAGTGGAATGTTCGTTATGAGCCACGTGGCTCAATTCATAACGAACATTCCACTGATGAAGGGCACAGTCCCGAAACGTTTGGACATTTACTCTAATTTTGGCACTTCTAGAAACATTTTTAACCTTCATTTTTATTGTAATAACAAGTGCCACGCAGCTTACGAAGTTTTTAACTTTTTTCATTGTACAACGGAGATACACTATCATGGCGGCTCTTTATCGGGCTCTGTAAATTTGTGCAAAATATTTCGACTAATGTCTAAGGTTTGGGAGAATGCACAGTCTTAAAAACTTGAAGAGGTTTTATTTTATTTATCTGCTATAACATCATAATTCTCTTCTTAATCTACTGAGATGGTTTTCGAATTATTTCGTTTTATTTTGTGACAGTGCAAACGAAGAATTTAGTTATTTACTAAGCGTGGTCGAAGAGTTGAACTCGGGACTCTCGAGAACTTGCCTGTGTTGTGATCATGCTTAATTGCTGGCGAGCGTTAGCGAGACAGCACACTATTCTTGTCAATAGGGGAAAAATCCAAAATTTTGTCGGATGTAAGACTCGAAGCTTGCGCAGTAGAGCATTATCCGGGATAATTGAAACGACAATCATGCACAAATCACATGTCTGACATTTAATCCCGGATCCACACGTTGCGATAAAACTCTTTATTTGCTTTTGTAATCATTCATCAAGGTCACGAACGGAAAGAGATCAATTTGTGTTTGGCTACTTTTATGGATCCACCGCTTGAGAGTTGAGATCACTTTCCACGTGAGAATTTTACCATGATCCAACGCACAGACGGTTGCGAGACACAAGCAAATGAAGACATCTAGCAAGTAAAAACATTTAGAAATACTTGCCTACTTGTTTTATGGCAAAGTCAACTGCGCCTCGCAACCGTCTGTGCGTAGGATCGTGGTAAAATTCTCATGTGGAAAGTGATCTTAATTCTCAAGCGGTGGATCTATAAAAGCAGCTAAACACAAATCTCTTTCCGTTCGTGACCTTGATGAATGATTACAAAAGCAAATAAAGGCATAGCAAAGAGAAAACATACCTACTTGTTTTATGACAACGTCAACTGCACGTCGAAAGCGAAAGCGTCTGACAGCGTGCGATTCTTAAGTCCAAAGTGAGGTGTGGATCCCACAACTTTTTACCCCTTCGCCAGCACTCACTTTCATATTGAAATTACTAGTATATAGATTTAGGCCAGCCTAAAAGCGTAGCTCCTTGGCCGGGTTGTTCAGTGCCCGATTAAGCTAACCCAGAAAAAGGTTGAATTTTGATTTGAGTTTTGTAACTTTGCGCTGAGGTTTTCTGTTTATTGTTTGGCTTTCTGTTTTGAGTTTCATAATCGCAAAAAACATTTGTATAGAGGAAAAAGTTATAATTTGAATAAATTTTAATCCTGGGCTTGTGTTAACTGGCTTCCAAACAATCCTGCCCTGTTTTGAACAAGTTGACATGTCTTGAGCCCGCGATCCAATCAAAAACCAGCATTTCGTCAGCTGTCAACTTCGAAAAAACACGTAACGTCGATTAGTTGTATACTTGAGCCCGCGATATGGTCACGAAATACTGGTCAGCGAATACCTTGTTTTGACAGGTGTCAATTGGTCATAACATGGATGTTCAATATCAAAGAAGTACACGGTAAATCAAGGCTGCATATCTCTGCCAACCTATTATTTGGAGTATGGCCGCCATGTTGCCCGACTCCGTCGTCATCGTCGTGCGTACGCGCCCACGAGCAATGCCGCTAGCCATGATAACCATGAGAAAATCAACTCATGGGTTTCCTTTTCTTTCCTATATGGGTATGGGGCTCCGCTTGAGGTCCCTTCGGGCCGCCGGAGCTCCGCTATAAATGATGCACGTATTTTGCAATCTATAAATTGACTTTAAAAACTGAGTCCCAATATCAGTCTCATTTCCGTTGAAAGACTCTGGTGTTGACCACTCTATAAGTTATATCTTCAGTTTGTATAAGTTCGGACCTAGGTTCGTACCATTGCAAGTTGCTACTCCGGCCATGAGAAACCGAGTTAGATTAGATTCAAAGAATACCAGCAAAAACGTCCCTTAACATCATCCGTTTTATTGCCTGATTTCAAACTGTGAAGGACTAGGTACGAGTCTGTAAATTATGGGATAAGCAACTATTAGTAGCAGTAGGTCAGCATAATTAGCCGGATTACTGGGTTCCCCTTGAGTTCCGTGTGGGTTCCCTTTGGATTCCCTCGCAAAAAGTGGGTTCCCTTTATTAATAAGCATAACGGTCGAGTCAATGACGTCACCTATTGTTATAACTTTGGGTTCCTCCATACTAATGAAGTGTCTAGCTAGCTAAGTAAAAATGGGTTCCTCCATACTAATAAGCGTCACTCTAGAGCAATGAAAACAATAAGCTTGCCGGCTAATAGTTAACCCTGATTGGCTCATGTAGAATCTATTATGTGTTCAAAATAAAAGCTCGTTCTCCGTTTAGCATTTTATTCTTGTCAAAAACTCCAGTAACTAATATTTTTGAGCGGATAGTTTCCAAGCATGCAAGTCGAATCAAGCGCTACACCTCTGTTGACGATTGACGAAGTTGAGCAGATCCAACGCAAGAAGGTAGCCACGATTATTGGGCATGTGTTCCATCTTACCTATGCTTCTTTTTTTGACAAGCTCGTTCAAGAGGAAAAAGTAAGTCGATGCCATGGCTGTGCTATTCATCATCCCAGTCAAAGACAGCACTCTTGCCTGATGATGGATACTGAAGACGCGTGGTTCTATTATCATGATGCAGCCCGTGAGTAAATAGATCTTGCTGTGGTGATGAAAACTGTGGAAAGCGTTTGCAGCAATCTGCGGTTGAAGCTTGGTCAGACATGAGAAAGTTATCTGACGAAGTTGCCGAAGTTGCCTTGGACCAGTTTATGTCTCACTTCTTTGGAGCTCGAAAACTATGATGAAGGCATGAAAGAACGCGTATTGTATGCTCTTTTTTATGGTCCTTGTGGTCTTAAAACGAACGATTTCAGTAGAGTGTAAATCCACAGATGACAACGCTGAAGAAGTTATGAACCTCGACCTTGATTATTCTGGATATCACAAAAACCTCATCCAAAAACAGTGCATTGCAATGAGGTGTTATTTGTATCAGCAGTCCAACAAATCGCCCTACAAAGGGCGCTTTCAAACAGCAAAGCTCTTTTAACTAAAAAAAACATCTTGGCGTTTGGAAAACAGTACAACTTAGTAGGTAGACTCTACCTAAGAAAATTTGAGTACAGTCCTTTTCTTTAGAGAATCCGCCGTTCTTCCCTCTTGAAATTTGAAATCGGAATCTCTAAGAATGGCCGTCCATTGTCAATATCCATGCCTGTTAATTACCCGCTCGAGAAAATCATCCTCATCTGCCGTAAATTTCATCACCCGATGAAGTTTCCTCTGAGGTTCGCTGGTTCTGAGTGGGAATGATAACCTTTCTGGGGGGAGACAAACTTGCTTTTTCCATGGTTTCAACCGACATTGTCGAGCTCAAAGTTGAACCACCAAACCTTGCCTGTACATCTTCGTCCACCTCTGACCCCTTGCTTCCTTGAAGCTTTTGTAGACACTCGTGAGCCTTAACAGCAACTTCGCGCGATCTCCGCTTTGGTAGTGAACTTTGGCAACAACAGAACTATGTTTTTGGTCTTCCGACAAAATCCTTTGCTCCTCGCTGGTGAGCTGATTGAAGCTTTCCGTTTCAACAATTTGGCGATAGCGCGTAGGATGAATGTATTTTCCAATTGCATCAAAAACCAGTTTGCTCATAATCTCGCCCAATTTACCATGTTGGCCACCATTTCTGTTGACCAGAACGAAATCACACTGGGGTTTGAGAAGCGGTCTGACGTACGAGATGTAGCCATTAAGCACTTGCATGTTTGCATCTGTCAGAATCAAAGAATCAAATCCATACCAGTCTTGAACGTTTTCTGATCAATGAATCCGCCCTTTTCCTTAGCTGTAGCAATCATGTCCACCGTCAAATATTGATAAGTCCTGAGACGTGACCCCTTCACTTTGATGAACAGATGCGCGGCTACGAATTTCGTGGCAAATGTCAAGTCTGAAGAATTAACCTGCGCTGGGCTCGATTTACAAATCTTCACGGTATTTTCGTAGCGCGGCAGATGAAATTTCACGACCTCCAACAATTCCTCCATTGTTGCCCAGTGGCCTCTTGCTTCCAGTGTCTCAATGTCTAAATCTTGAGTCCTCTGCAATCTTATCATTTTTGCAACTGTCTTGCGTGCTGTTTTGAGGTGCAACTCTGTTGCAGAGAACTTTCGAAGAACTGCCTCCGAAGCGCCATGACGTTTTCTGAAGTCGATCATTTCAGAAATTGCATCTAAGTTGCCTAAACGTCCACCGTGTCCAAGCTTACATTCGTCTTGTAAGTAGTCGATAAACTTGAAACACAGATTTGGAGAACACAAACTAAAGTCCACCACGTCGAAAGTCAACTCTTCCTCGTCTTCGCAGCAAAATCTAAGAAACTTCAAGCACCTTGTCACTATTTGTTGAGCTGTGCGGTCTTTCTTGCAACCACCACCGCTTCCAGTCAACTATTTCGTAAATACTTCGCCAATATCACACGACGATGAAAACGAGGGAAGTAACTTAACGGCTTGCTTTTTGGTTTCACTAGTTTGATCTTGAATCGTGTTCTCCATTGCAAAATCGATTTCTTTCGAATCGGGCTTTTCGTCAAAATAGAAGAATCAACTGTGTTTGGTATCAACATGTTTTCTGCATCCTCTTTGACTTTGAAATCCATCATGATCACACTCTTGTATTGGGCAGTGATACAAACTGCCGGCTTCATCCTTTTCCAAGTGAAGCCGTTTTGGTTTGGGTGACGCTCCATCGATATCCGACCAGTTGACTTTGCACTTCTTGCTCATTTTGCCTCTTTAATACATTTGACCCACAGTAACGGATGACCAATAAAGAAACTGCATATATAACTGTATTTGCCAAGGCATGCCTTTACTTGCCCGCTCTCATTACTATTGTGCAAAATTCATGACGGTAAGGATGCAAGCAAATTTGCCGACGCAGGTCCGTGCGCGCCCTATTGTCTGCTTCATAAAAAACGTCTTCTTAATTTGGGAACAAAATAGGTGTGCGAAACACAATGATTCGAAATCTCTTCCCAAATCACCAATTTAGGAACGATACGTTCCATTCACAGATTGGAACTCGAACAAAAAACGGTCCTAAGTCATCAATTTGGCTTTGTGTGTGCGTGTGTGTGTGTGAACGGTAATTGTGTCCATTGTTCTATGTTCAGTAAGCGTATTAGCAAATTTCTTTCCACTTGGCCCAGCCACTTAGCTCGATTAGCTTTGCTGTTTCTAAGTGGCTGTGCTCTTTTCTTTTGTAATTTTTTTATCTCTTGTATTCAAGTCTATACGGTGTCATTTCTGGGCACGAATAAAGATTGTTGTTGTTGTTGTTGTTGTTGAACAGTATGTTCCATTCACGGATGGGAATTCGGAACAAAACGGTGCGAAATGTCCAATTGTAAACAGACTGTTCCATTTGCAGATGGGAACTCGGAACAAAACAGTCCTAAATTTGGTCCCAAATGGCCAGTTTGGGAACAAAGTCCTCCATTCACAGACAAGAATTCGGAACAAAACAGTCCTAATTTACCAATTTGGGAACAATGTGTTCCATTTACAGATAGGAACTCGGAACAAAACAGTCCTAAATGACCAATTTGGGAACAGTGTGTTCCATTTACACATAGGAACTCGGAACAAAACAGTCCTAATTGACCAATTTGGGAACAGTGTGTTCCATTTACACATAGGAACTCGGAACAAAACAGTCCTAATTTACCAATTTGGGAACAGTGTATTCCATATACAGATAGGAACTCAGAACAAAACAGTCCTAATTTACCAATTTTGGAACAATTTGTTCCATTTAAAGATAGGAACTCGGAACGAAATGTTCCTCTTTTACATTAGAGTGAACGTTTTGTTCCTACTATTGTTGCACACGCTTTTTACTCGTTCACCATTGAAACACGGTAACTGAAAACAACAAAATAACAAACACGGAATGAACATAAAATAACTAACGAAGACCGAACACGAAGAGTGCAGGAAAACAGCAAAGAAAAACTCACAAAAGCGTAAGTGAAGCGGTAACGTGAAGTGGAAGCAGGCTTTAAAATCTGGCGAAGTTTAATTCGCTCAAAGGCGGCAAAACGCGCCATGATTAAATTTTGGGAAATGTATAGAATTGAGGAGGAGGAGGAGGAGGAGGAGGAGGTGGTGGTGGTGGAGGTCGTAGTGGTGGTGGTGGAGGGACAATAAGGACCTTAAGCATCGACAACGAAATGCACGACGACGACGTTCGCAACCCAAGGAGGATTGGGTCGAGGGTTTCGTTCTTGGCGGGAAAAAGGAAAGTTAAGCAGTGTGTTGTTTTGAGGAGACGACGACTTTTGGTTCTCCGACTAGTTGCTCTCGCTGTGGCTTTCAAAAACGTCCGAAGTCTGCTTCTAATTAATCACAACGATGGCTTTATCGATGATGATGAATTTGTTCTTCTGTACGACCTCTTTGCATCGAAAAACCTCGACTTTCCGTATGACTCGTACGCGCCTTTTGACCTGGAAGAGCTCGATGAGTCCGAGAGTTTTGCAGAGTTTCGCTTTAGAAAACGAGATATACGAATTCTGAAGGAAGTTCTGCAAATCCATGACATGATTACTTGCAGTCAGCGCTCTGTTTGTAATGGACTAGAAGGTCTCTGTATGCTGTTGAAGCGGCTTTCATTCCCATGCAGATATGGAGACATGATCCATAGGTTCGCTAAACCTGTTCCAGTTCTTAGCATGATCACCAATCATATGATTGACTATGTGTATAATGTTCATTGGAACAGAGTACTAAACTGGAATCATGAGGTCCTTAGCCCTGTCAACCTGCAGACTTACGTTGATGCTGTGACAGCCAGGGGAGCCCCACTGCCCAATTGGTTTGGGTTTATTGACGGTACCGTTAGGCCAATATCAAGACCTGGAGAACATCAGCGACTTCTTTATAATGGCCATAGGGTTCATGCCCTGAAATTTCAAAGCTTTGCTTTGCCAAATGGCTTGATAGGAAATCTGTATGGCCCAGTTGGTAAGTTACAAAACAGTACAGGCTACCAGCTGTAAAGCACGGACGTGATCCGCTTTTGAGAAATGCATGACAGCAATTGTAAATTTTTGTAGGTCTATAGTACTTATTTTAAAAACAGGGAAAAGATTCGAGCACTGAAACATTTTGCAGGGCTATAGGGCAGACTAAATTTATCGATTTTCGTATTCAATAATAATGAAATTAGAAAAACATTTCTGAAGTACTCATATAATCAACAACTTATGTAACCCAATTATCAGCAACCTTTACTCTTACACTTATACCTACCATCACCTACCTATTTTTAGTGGGAAGAAAGCATGACGCAGGAATGCTTGCTGATTCACAGTTACTGTACGACCTTCAACGGTTTGCCTACAATCCAGCTGGCCAGGCAGTCTGTGTTTATGGTGACCCTACCTATACCCTTAGAGTGTATATTCAAGGACCCTTTAGACATGGTGTATTGACACCACAAATGGAGCAGTACAATACAGAGATGAGTGCTGTTAGAAGTTCCGTTGAATGGCTGTTCGGAGATGTATTTAATTCATTTAAGTTTAATGACTTTAAAAAAGATCTGAAGCTTTTCCTCAGCAGCGTGGGGAAGATCTATGTTGTTTCTGTCTTACTGCGTAATGCAATAACATGCGTGTATGGTAATACGACCTCAGAATTTTTTGACCTTAAGCCACCCACTCTTGACACATACTTTGGCTAGGAAACCACACTATTACCCAGTGTACATTGCCTCTGATAAAATATGTATCAAAACGGTATAACTGCAGTTAACCATGGTAGATGTTGGTATATTGATAGGTTAAAGACTATTTCTCACATCATTGTACTTTTTGAAAGAGAAAATGAGTGATAATAAATTTAAGCACAACATTGCAGGCCAATTTGTTTGGAATTTTTGTATCAAACAAGTTACATATATATAGAAGCCAGAGACGCGCATGTTTGCCTTATGTTGAGCTGGCACTAACCCAGGGATAATTACCATGGTGATTTAATGAATTATTCAGAGTTAACCCTGGGTGAGAGCTACCCCAATCTAACATGACTGAGTGAAGATACCCATGCTTCTTTAGAGATTTTACCTTGATGATGCTCAAAATAGGCTCAATTTCTGGAGTGTAATCTCTAAATGTATGAAATACTATGAACAAATTACATGAAAGCAAAGGGAACCAAACCGGTAGGAAAGAATAGACCTATAAATGCTATTTTTTGTGTGCATCTAGTAATTGCACATTAGGGGAAACTTTGGACAATTAGGCCCCTTTGAACAGAAAGATATCTGTCTATTGACAAAGACAATTTTTTTTTATTTCTTCTTGAAAGTCACAAGACTCTATATAGAAAATGAACAATCACATCTATCGACAATGCTCTGATTCAAATATCAAGGAGCTATGGTAGGTTAACATGTTCTTTGTAGCTATACCTAATTCAATAAATTAACAGAGAAATAGTAATTCGCACAATGTCCAGTGCTCACTGAAGCTAAGCATTTAATATTTCCCATGGACATATTCCCTACCAATAACGAGTCAGGTAAATGACAGGACCCTTGGCAGATAACTGAAGTAATAACAAAAGTCAACTCAACAGGTTCAGGGCTCTTCCGTATTCACTAGGTTCGAGCTTAATGCTTTTTCATATTTTCCAGCAATGCCATAAATACCTTGTTTTGCTGGTTAAGCATAATTTGAAGGTTTTGCTGTTGAAGCTGCTGCTGTTGCTGCATCTGGTTCATCAGCGCTGAAAACATGGTCTGTTGCTGCTGCGCAGCCTCTTCTCGTCTGGTTTCTGCTAGATCAAGCTCTCTTTTTTTGATGGCTAACTCTTCCTTCTTCAATTCTCTCTCCTTCTCTGACCTCTCGGTCAAAAACTCGATTGCAGGTTTCTCACCACTATCATCGCTTTTTCTTTTTGTCATTGTTTTAAGAGCTGCTTGTCTGATTTCCTCTGCTGCAGCTTTTTCTTTCTCATCTCTCACCTTTCGCCTTCTTCTCAGTTCTCAGGGCATCAGTCCTTTCTTCTGCGATCTGCTCTCGCTCCCGAATCTCCTCCAGTATAAAGGCACCGACCTCTGTGAGCTCTGGGACATCGATTCCGGATGCTTTCTCTTCTTCTCTTTGCTTTAGGTTGTGCCGGGAGATCAGGAGTGCATACCGATCTCTCACCGCCCTCGCTGTAACCCTGAATTCCGGCGTCTTGAGAGAATTCAAATGGGTTGCGATGCTTTCCCACACCTTGCCTCTCTCGCTGCTTTTCGGTTTAAAATTGTGAGGTTCACTCGTTACAGCTTCGCGAAGCATCAGGATATCATGGCCTTCCGTCCACACAAAATACCTGGATTTACTTGCTGTCAAAAGAACACGAAAACATATATTTTGTACCAGAACTGAAGATTTATACCTTGAACTACAGCTTCAAATTAGCACAATGATATGT
>JAHPZR010000877.1:7500-10000 GCA_019787425.1 Platygyra sinensis | reverse complement strand
TTCAAGCCTTCTTCAACTCCTCGAACTCCCGATGTCGTTTCCCTTGAAGGCTCGAGAAATGCGGATTCCACTGTAGAAATACAAGAATCGCTTGATTGGTTAATAAACAGATAAACAGAAAGACAAGGTCAGATAGATAGGAACTTACAACCTATTTAAAGTTTTGAGGCTAGAAAACATTCCCAGTGAAGATATCGAAAAGTTGCCTGACGACAGTATTCTAAAAAGAGACAAAAGTAGTATTGTTAGAAATATATCAAACACGAAAGACAGTGTTTGACCACACTGATTTCCAAACACCAAGAAAAGAATTCAAAATACGACGCGTAGCGGATTATTTTTGACGAACTCTGACGTGTTTGGAAATGTGATCAAACACTTTTTTATAATAACTATCTAATTTCTCGCGCGCTGATTGGCCCGTTTTTATCATTAATAAGAGTACAGACAGATAAAATTTTAAATCATGCAAGCTTTTTGAGTTTTCAAACTGTCAACTTTTTTAACCAATGAGGTTTTATTCAATTTTTTGAGAAGAAAATCAAAAAGTGAGAAAAACTATTAATTTGGCAATGTTCGCGTCATTTTGAATTAATTCACTTATCTTTGTTCACGGCAAGTCCCGGTATATGACTATCAGTTTTGCAATCTTGTTATTGCCAAAAACAGATTGACGTCAGTTTTTTTATGCGTCTGCCCTCTTATGGATGATAAAATGCGTCATGACATTGTCAAAGTTTACTGCGAAATCACTCGCCTGCGGCTCGTGCTGGTTCCACAGCCACTTTGACAATGTCACGACGCAATTTATCATCAATAAGGGACAGACGCATAAAAAACCTGACGTCAATTTGCTAACTTGAGCGTTTGGTATATCTTCTCAGATGAAACTAAAACTAAGGAGAAACTGCAGAAATAAAATTGTAAAAATCTATGCCAGTTAAGATCAGACATCCAATCATCGTCCGTGACGACCATGATTTCCTTCAAACTTGATGCATTGCGTTTGGGAAGCTAAACTACGCAACAGTGTAGATTCGAACATATCTCTTTCTTGTTTTCCACTCTCAAATTGAATTGAAGAGCTCTTTTTATCCAGTTTGTATTGTTATCTTTCATCTATTTTGTCTTAATGTCAAGGCAATAAGTTTGGATATATTGAAACCAACGATTAAAGGAGAGTGGCGTTGCTGACATAAAACTGTTGTTATTCATTCTGTTACGAATGCATAATGAAAGTTACTTTTAATTGAAACAATGACTTGTCAAAAACCTTACATCATTTCAGTAATTGTTGGGACGCATTCAGTTATCTCCATGAGTGATATTAAGTTCTTACATGAATAAGTATTTCCATCATAAGATTGATCAACCGCACACTTCGGTTCACAGTCTAAGAAGTAAACGGATATCGTAAGTTTTAACTTTTTTATACTGTTTTTGCACAATAATAATAATAATAATAATAATAATAATAATAATAATAATAATAACTGAAAACAGCTCTAAGAAAGCACGCGCGCTGATTGGTTAAAAATCGTGGTTGCATAACTCGATGGAGACACAGAACTAGCGCGCGCTGTTGACGTAGTGATGGCGCGAGCAAAGAGAATTTACATTTTGGAACACTCGTGAAAGTTTGGGAGAACTCGAAAAAGCTGTGGAAACACTCGCCTGCGGCTCGTGTTCCCATAGCATTTCTCGTTCTCCCAAACTTCCACTCGTGTTTGTATAACTCGATAGAAAAACGGTACATGTTTTCTATTTCTTAAATAATAATAATAGTAAAAATAATAATAATAATAATAATAATAAACTACAACTTTCAAGAGGAAGGGTCCTCTATAAAATTAAAATACAAAATTCAAGAGCTAAAATAACAATTAAAATCCATAAATGGAATATTAGAAGTACCCTAGCAACAGTAAAACACTGCACTAATAATGTATACATGAAGCTAAAAATAATTTTCTAAACAACCTTTTCAAATGTCTTTTAAAAATCATTGTAGTTATGTTTACTGACTTAGATGGGTCCTAAATATTTCAAATTGTTCTGGGATATCTCCCTTGATTGTAGTTTGAACTAAAAGATATCGATGTAAAAAGCGCCTCACATAAAGGGGAAACAATTTTAACGATACCAAGGCCTCGGCTGACGACAATTTGCTACCGGCGATCTTCTTGGCAAACCGATTCTGGAAAGCCTGTAGTTGTCGCAAAAAAACATTATCTTCGTCTTTTTAACATTAAGGGTCAACCTATTATAAGTATACCAATCTGAAATAAGGTTAACATCACGTTGCAAAATCTTGTTTAACTCGAGTGGTGTCGTTGCAGAATAAATCAAAACAGCATCATCTGCATATAAGATCATACGACTCTTTTCCACCGCTTTTGGTAAGCTATTGATATTCAGCACGGTTTCAAAAAGCAGTACCTTTTGTTACAAAGCAAAACTGCGCGCTAATTATCAACACCTCACTGCATCTGCGTACAAA
>JAHPZR010000877.1:0-2500 GCA_019787425.1 Platygyra sinensis | reverse complement strand
AGAAAACGCAATTTTTGCATTTTCACCAAAACGAGGCTGGGGCCACGGGAGGGCCCCAGGGGACCAGGGTGGTCCGATCGGGCCCAAAAAAGTTCTGCAGACTCACAGCGAGCTGGCGAGTCGAATGCGCGCATCAGATGCGCAGAAAACGCAATTTTGCATTTTCACCAAAACGAGGCTCGGGCCCAGGAGGGCC
The DNA here is from genome assembly GCA_019787425.1 of Platygyra sinensis. Classification (NCBI taxonomy): domain Eukaryota; kingdom Metazoa; phylum Cnidaria; class Anthozoa; order Scleractinia; family Merulinidae; genus Platygyra; species Platygyra sinensis. The sequence goes on along the minus strand of JAHPZR010000877.1, from coordinate 2,304 downwards.
CAGGGGGGCCCCAGGGGGCCTAAATTGACCTGCTGGTCGAATCGGGCCCAAAAAAGTTCTGCAGACTCCCAGCGAGCTGGCGAGTCGAATGCGCGCATCAGATGCGCAGAAAACGCAATTTTTGCATTTTCACCAAAACGAGGCTGGGGCCACGGGAGGGCCCCAGGGGACCAGGGTGGTCCGATCGGGCCCAAAAAAGTTCTGCAGACTCCCAGCGAGCTGGCGAGTCGAATGCGCGCATCAGATGACCAAAAATGGAAATTCGGATTTTCGTGAAAACGAGGCTCGGGCCCAGGGAGGGCCCCAGGGGGCCCCAGGGGGCCTAAATTGACCTGCTTGGTCGAATCGGGCCCAAAAAAGTTCTGCAGACTCGCAGCGAGCTGGCGAGCCGATTGCGCGCATCAGATGACCAAAAATGGAAATTCGGATTTTTCGTGAAAACGAGGCTCGGGCCCAGGGAGGGCCCCAGGGGGGCCCCAGGGGGCCTAAATTTGACCTGCTTGGTCGAATCGGGCGTGAGCACGCAGAGGTTTGCATTTAATTTTCCCATGTGCTTTTTATATGTCCAGTTCATCGCTATATGAGTAGAAAACATGTAAGGTCATATCATACATTTAGCAAGTTACAGTTTCCTTTGGAAGCTGATTCATGTTTTGGATAGAATGATGCTTTTGTCACGCATCATGCCGTTTTATCGTGTAGTACTCGCTGTCTGCCATACACATGCCTTTCTGATATAAATACCCTAAGACATAACTACCTACTTGCAATCTCACAGTCACTGTGAGACTGATAAACTGATTGAAAGGGCCCATTTGTTTGCTCAAATTGTGGCTTACCTTGTATAGCAAAAGCCTTGTCCTTCCCATAAGACAATACCAATAGAAGAAGGAAACACTTGTTCATGGCGTACAAGTAATTTTCTTCCATGATCGAGATATTGTCCTTTCCTGATAAAGGGAAATATAAAAATATACCTTGAGTTAATTTGTGTGGCACCAAAGTAAAATAGGAAAACTAATATTTAGAAACTTGATATTTCTCGGCTAGTTTTAGAACGACTTCTTTAACCTTGAAAATACGTTTTCGTTAGGGTCGTCTTCTGGCAAAAGTTTTAAATTATAAGTTCATTAATTAATTCAAACTCTTCTATGTTTTTCTTCTTTATTCCATTTCTTTCCAAATTTCTTATTCCCTGATATCGTGGTCGCTAAACCGATCAAAACCCCAGCGCATTTGATTAATTGAATATCCTTTATCAGTTCCCTTGTTTCTCGCTTTCTGGCTGATTTTTAAAAGAATTCCTGCATGTCCAACGTGAGTACTGTGGCACCCCGCTACAACAACCCCGCTATAGCGAAGACCCCGTTATAACGAACAACATTTGAAAGCCCGGCAGAATTACAGTAAAATATGTGGAAACAAACCCCGCTATAACGAACCCCGCTATAACGAATTGATTTCGACGGTCCCAACGCACAATTTACCACGCTATAACGAATATTTTGTCCTGGCGCTTTCAGTAAGTAAAACATGACACAAATGGCTGATATGCCAAACACGACTCCTATTGGTCAAGATAGGGAAACTTTGACCTTCAAAGCTTTGCTGTATTTAAATGTAGCTGTTAACGCGCAAGTCTGTAGACTGTTTTACGTGGTGTATATCCCATTGTTCAGCTTGGTTCAGCTTGGTTCAGTTTGGTTACCCCGCTATAACGAATATTTTTGTAGTTAACCAGATAATTCGTTATAACGGGGTCTTCACTATAACGAACAATTTTTTCGGTACCGTGACACTTCGTTATAGCGGGGTTCCACTGTACAAGAACAGATGCGTAACAGTTGTTTGACACTAGCTATGGTCCCGCGCCATAGTTTGTTCGAAGCAGAGTGAAGAATTAGCCCTTTTTATACGGAAGACGCATTATCCGTCTGGACGAACTTGTACTTCGTCTGGTTATGCGTCTCTAGTATAAAGACGGACGCAAGACGCATTATGCGTCTAGACGAGCTATCTCTCTTAGTGCGTTGTTCAAGTGGAATTAGGAAAGATAGTTCGTCTAGACGTATATTGCGTCTTGTGCCCGTCTTTATACTAGAGACGCACAACTACAAATGTTTGCTCGAGTTCGTCCAGACGGATAATGCGTCTTAAGTATAAAAACAGCGAGGACGAATTATCCTTCTTGACGAATAATGCGTCCTCTAGTATAAAAACGGCCGTTACTTATATATTGCTTATGATTTTTTCGCTTTGTTTTAATCATACCTATCATACTTAAGAGGCTGTCTCTCTAAAAAC
>JAHPZR010000876.1:22500-37134 GCA_019787425.1 Platygyra sinensis | reverse complement strand
AAAATAAGACATCAGTGTTTTATAAGGCACCCACAGGGAGCGACATATTTACTCAAGTAAATCTAGAACGGACAGTACCTATTAGTCTAGATTAGTAAGAAATATTATACAAAGTAGAATTAATAGGATCTTTTTACTACAGTTATACTAAATGCACTCGAACTAAGTACGACCCGTTTCTCGAAAGCCCGGAAACTTTTCGGCCCGCAAAACCATTTTTAGTTGATCTTTTTCTAAAACGAGAGAGGTGTATAGACCTGAGACGTCTTGTATGAAGAGAACCTCTGTTCATATTGAGAATATGTAAATAAAACAGCTCTGTAATCAGAAGGTTTAAGATTTTGCTACGACTTTCCGAGTGCGAAAACTTTTCGGGACCTTCGAGAAACGAGCCACAGGACTGTTTGTGCTTGTTTCGTTTTTCTTTAAAAATTGTTTACATAGTTTAAAGAATTAAAGGGGCATTGTCACGAGGATTTTGCTGTTTTAGGTCAATTCTATGCTAAAATCATTACTTTAATGCTTTAATCATAAACAAAAAGCTTCTATAAAGCTACGAAGAAGATATGAAATGAATTTTGTCGGAGAGGGCTAACCATAATAAATTTTTTTGAGGATTTTTGGAACTCGTGGCATCAAAACTTGAAAAACTTGGCCAATTTTTTCAAATTGCAATCCATTTCCAACCGTGCCATCCGTCGCGACAGGCGACAGGAAACAGTTTCAGTACCTTCAAATAGTCTTCGATGACAAAACTAGATCATTAGTTTTGGAATTTAATTGATGTGAAGGTACCTTCTAGCTTAAACTCAAGCATAAGGGAGTTTACGTAACTACGACGGTGACGCCGAGGACTGCCAACGTCGATTAAAAAACGAGTTTATATCTTACCTAGGAATCTCGCGATTCTCCTAAGTCATTTACTTTGTTTCTCTTTGTCAAAACTATCTGGAAAATGAATATGGAACGTAAAATTCGAAAAATATTCCGTCGTGGTTCACATTATCCACACAACACAGAATTTGGTCATTTCACGTTGTTGTTTCGCAGAGGACGGCAAAGAAATGTACAAAGAATTATAACGCACGTGCACAGCTATTGTATTCCTTACAAAACTTTTTTTTTTTTGAGACGTTGCCGTTGCCGTTGCCGTTGTGGTTTTCTTAAACTCGGTATTATCACAATTAAGTTGAATTTAAGACATTTAAGCTTGGTTAGTGAACTCGCTGAAGCTGTAATCTTCTGGACAATCAACGCTTGGAAATCCTTATATCAGCGCATCAACTTAAAGGCCCGTTTACACAGGCGATTTTTGTCGCGGCAAGTCGATGCAATTTTTGTCGCAACAAAGTTGCATCAAGTTTCAAACATGTTCGAAACCCCTGCGATATCGCGGCGACAAATCGCACTGAAAATCGCACCTGGTTTACACGTGCGATTTTGAAGTTGCAACTTTAGCGCGAAAAAAATTGCATCGAGTTGCCGCGACAAAAATCGCCCGTGTAAACGGGCCTTAAGAGGTGGCCATTCTGTTCACTGGATTATGGTACTGTGTCATCCGGGTTATTGGGGTAAGCCACTGTGGCATCAATCAACCGGGCAAGAAGCAAAGAAGGCTTGAACTCGTTTGATCTCACAAAGATACCACAAGACAGTCACAGTCAACCCAGCCTCACATCATGTCCTTTATCAAGTCCAGAACCACTTCTGAATTTCCAAGCTTTCTTGAACACAAAACAGCATCGAGAACACAAAATGATCAATAAGAACACTGCTAAAAGCATCATAGACTGATTTAAAAAACTTAAAATATGTAAACGTCAATCTCAACTTCGGTACGTCACCGATAAACTTCAGTTTAGGTGATTTTATACAATTAAGACAGTTATTCAGTTGTCGGTTTTGAAATATAGTTGATTTAGTTTGTATCGATATTGCTGTCAAAGGAATATTAGTAAGCATGACGTGGACATGTTTGTGGAACTTCTAAAATCATTATCATCGGAACAGTAACGAAACACTAACAGCGATTTTATAATTCAACTGCAAAATTTACAGAGCATCATGATGCAGTAGAATGTTTTTGCATAGCTTTTAAGCCACGAAACTCAAGAATATTCACTTATCCTTTTGATGTAGCATTCTAGGTCGGTTTCTCAAAGCAAACATGCCCACAGTTTATGAAACAAGGAACCAGGTTAATACTTTATGTAGCCTTAGGCCTAGTCCACATTAGCCTGCGAAAACAGCCGTCCTTCTTCGCTCCTGGCCCGAGTGGCGTTTCACGCGAAACGCCACTCGGGCCGGGAGAGAAGAAGGACGGCTGTTTTCGCAGGCTAAGTCCACAGGTATCCGGGTATTTTTGAATCTGCAACTTTTTATTTTCGGATTCAAACGTTTCCCCGTCTACACGTAGCGTATTCAAATTGCATTCGCCTGTCCACGCGCACCGAAGCATGGCATCCGGATTCACTGTAGAGAAACTGTGTCGCCATATTGGTTTATTGTTCGGTAAGAGACTGGACACGATTTTGCTACGTCATCGGATTCGAAAATAGCCAGATTTGGCGTCCACACGTTATCGGATTCGGTCAGAGGATTTATTTTTTACGGAAATAAAAAATTGCAGATTCATGATAAAAATTTCCGGATATGTTAGATGAACAGATATCCTGGCAGAGGTAGAGTAATATTAAAAGATTCTAAATGCGTGAAAAGGGTGTGGTTCTTTTTGCAGCAGGTTCAAGGCTAAGAGTGTGTGCAGTTCAACATGACACATTGATCCGTCTCAATTTAGACAATTTACCCCACCCCACCCCCGTAGTTAGCAGACATTTTAAAACAACAGTTATGAATTGATCAATATGTGAGCTGGCTAGCGTTCGCGTTTAACTATGAGCAAACTCGTGAAAGTTTGGAAGAACCCACGAAGTATTTCAGATAGATTTTTTGTCGTTTCAGCTCCTATGCTCGCGTCAGTGTTACCCGTACAAGGGATTGGGGGCACTCCCAAAAGTTATTGGTAAGAATATGTGGTCCGAACCTGGAAACCTGTGCCAATTTCAGACCAGATTCTGTGATTTTTCATACTCTAATTCAGACTTGGGCCAAAAATCGATGCCCCATTTCAGATCTCTAAAATTAGTACACGATTCCAATGTGTGACCGCAGCTAACCGGAATAGGCCCTTTGCACGACCCAGTCACATGGTACAAAATTAACATTGCACCTGCCTTTGTTTTGGAAGTCCCAATGCGCAACTTGCTCACCAGTATATTTAACTTTGTACCATGTGACCGGCTCGTGGAAAGGGCCTATTGGGTTCCATTTGCGGCGTGAACATTTGAGAAGGGCCACCAATTTACCGATGTCGATGCGGAAAAAATAGTTCCTACCCAGGAATGCAAAATGCCCAATGCCAAGCCAGAGAGAAAACCATACCCTGTTTCAGACCAAAATGGTGAAATTCTATGTGCTTTTTCAGACCAAAATAGCTCAAAAACCATTTACCCCTTGGTGCCACACATACCTATATCAGGGAGTACTCCTCTAGACTACGAGTGATCTGTCTTTCGCTTACTCCGTCTTGCGAGACGCGAAAAAAAAAAAACCCGAGAAAATAACTGGCCGCGCGAGATCCTGGCGAAAAGTGCTTCTCGCTCCCAGGATTTCACGCGGCCATTTTTTTTCGCGGTTTTCTTTCGCGTCACGCACGACGGACTAAGCGAAAGAGGGACTACTCGTGGTCAGGAGTCCATTAATCGGAGCCTGCAAGTCCCATAATACGCCAATGCAACGGCATTTTTACAGACCAGTCTATTTTTAGATATTTCTCCCGCGAAATAGGCCTGTTCCAGTCTACATGAGCACGCTTTAATAAGGATAAAACAATAGGGCCTCATGTGAATATGTCAACATCATGTCGACATGTCGACATTAGTCTGCGTGCTTATGTCTGCAATTGGTTACTGAGGTACCTGTGGATCCTGAATTCGAGATAAATGGAAACTAAAAATAGACCGGTCTGTGAAAACGCCGTGACGGGAATATGGGGTAGTAGCACGCTCCTAGTGATGGGCTCCTGTCGTAACTCTATGGACACGTAGAAAGTAGAACAGCCTGAGTACGCTTTTGATTGCGCAGTGGCCGCGACCGAGTAATAAAAGCCAAACTTACAACTTTGATGGATCATTGAAATTCTTTACGACAGTCGACTGATTGAAGAACACTCTAAAGTGTAAGTAAACATTGTTTTATTTACACATAATTAATATTTTATATTTTCGCCCATATTTCTTTTAAGACACGTTTCTGTTTTAAATATATACTTATTTTTAAATTGATTTATACAACGTTTTCAGGCTCATAATTTATCACAGATGCCTGGTTTTTCATATTATTTGTCATAAAAATAATTGCATTGTTCCTTCAATCATATCTTAAGTTTAAGATACTTATAGGCAGACTCCTTTTCACTAAGAATTATTGTCAGAATCCTTTTCCTCTAGGACGCTTTTCATTCCATGTTACATGGAACTATTGAGCCAATCTTTTTAACGAGTGTCTGCAATTCTCCACCAAACTACTTCAGCAACCTTTTTGATGCTGATTCTATGCTACTAATCAACTGAATATTCTTATAATCGTTTTAGAGTGTCTCTATTTCATGTTCATCTAATTCTTGGCATTCGTTAGAGGCACGCTCCACTTCATTACATCATTAACAGTCTTTTTGCTTGCCACTTTGTCAGCGAACAACAAACAGTCAGGCATATAGGCAGATCTATTTATTTGGATTGTGAAATTAAAGACGTTTTTCTCGTCAGGATCAATTAGTTCAGAAGCCGGAAGGATATAAGTTTAGTAGACGCCCCGGAGTCAGTCTTGTTAATGAAGAAGGCACAGGTTTTACAAAGTAGCTTAGTCTGTCATGGCGAACCAAGGATGTTTCAGAGCTTGTTTCAGAGTTGGCCGGTTGTCGGGTGTCGTGTTTAGCAGTGTGGCAACGAGGTTCTTTACCTCTGTGTAAAGGAGAAAACAGAAATGAAATAAGTAATAAAATATTAAAACTGAAAGTGAAAGGAAATGAAACTTGACAATGTCAGTCCCTACTTTTTGACTCTTCTTTATGGGGCCTGTTCCATTCTCGTCCCCAGAGTCTCGTCACGTTGTCAGCGAACGACATCATAATACAAGCAGTACTGGGGACGAGAACGGAACTGCTCTGAAATTATCCCAGGAATATCCGTAAAGAAAGTAACCGCTGTGACTAATGCTGGCTCGCCCTCCGATTCCCCAGAGGTCTCGATTTCTTGGTGCTAAGTAAAACGAGCCTCTGATAATGAAATTGATATTCTGACAATGAAAGTTTGCAACTGTGAATGTTAAACGCCAGAATATCATAAAGGCCTGAGAGAGCTTTCTCAGCCCGTCCCTAGAGAGCGCGTCCATTTTGATCAGCGCAAGAACCGTGATCTCTGCTTAGACCCAATGTTTTGTGTGTTCGCAGACAATCCTTCTGTCATTCCCAGCCAATCAGATTTGTCAGATGGGACTGGAAGTTAAATTTGTCAGACTTGACCGGAAGTTCGTGAATCGCGGACTTCCAGTGTTGCACCTGGCTTAAGATCGCGATTCTTAAGACTGCGTCCTTGGGACACAAGAATGTGACGATCTCAGAAGGACCAATAGGAAGAAAACTGTTAAATACCTGGAGAAAACTGCTGAGGCACTCTAGGAGCCATGCTTAGTGCGTGGTGAGGTTTCTCAAACGCGGTCACAAGCGGTGACAACATATCAACCAATAGAATTCCCATTTGCCACACGGTGCCCTGGCAACCGTCGTATTTCCTTGTTTTTATGAATTCGGGAGGCATGTATTGATTAGTACCTGGTTGAAAAAAAAAATGTGAGTGATTAATCCTGACGAGCCATTTAACTTCTGCGTGCCTCTTTGATCGCACCAAGTCTTCAAGACAGTTTTTGAGTCCTTGATGTGAATGAAAATTAACTTAAAGCAGGTTAATTTAATTAGGCCCCGTCCACATTTTAGTACGGCGGAGAGAAATTTGAAAACAACGGCATTTTCAGTGTCTTTCCACTTTGAAAACGGCCTTTTCACTCTAAAAACGCCATCAAATGCAAGTTTTTCATTCACACTATGCCGGAGAAATTTGAAAACGCAACAATCAACAAGCATTTTGGATCTCTGTTTGAGGAAACCTGGGTCAGGGAACTCATATGATTATTCTGACCTCGTGGTTTTCGAATGAAGACGTGTTTTCATTATGTTTTTCTCGTCCACACAAAAACTCAAATGCTGAGTTTTCATATATCTTCGGCGTGTATTAACGGGACGTTAGTTCGTTTTGTTTGAATCTTTTACAGTAGGAAAGGCAACAGTTGCGCAACTTTCCCGTGTTTTGGATCGGAGATCAAAACTTACACAAACTCTCTGAGCAACACGAAAAAATATAATTAATTTATTCAGACGTTATTGACCAGATAGAAGATGGTTTTCTCAATTATTTCAGTAGGTTTACACTATGAAATCCCGACCTATTAAATACATTACACATGATGTAAAAATTATGCCCGTTCGAATTTTATCGTACGTATTTGTAGCGGTTCTATGCTAGGTTAGTACAGATTTGTTAGCGTTCTATCGCGAATGCCGTTCTATGATTGACTACGGTGCTCAAAATTCTGAACTGTAAGTATTGAGTGTGCGCTTGCTAATGGCGGCCACTCCCTTACGTTGCTAAGGAAGTGAAATGTCATAGCTAGCAGAGCCACGCAATCAAATTCAGTATACGTAAGCGTGCTCCAAATCTCGATAGTGCTCGCTGATGGCGTCAGCAAATCGCTTTGCCAGAATTTTTTTCGGGCGAGCGCCGGCCATTGTCAGAGCGGGAAAAATATTTTATCTCGCTACAATAATGGAAAGAGAGACTCGACCCACTCGCTTCACTGTCCGAGGGTAAAATTCAACAACTTTTGACAAAAAGACACTCTGATTCATGCTTTAGCGTGCACTGTCGAGTTATGGAGCACGCGGGAAGTTTAGAGAGCACGAAAGAAGCGTAAGAGTTGCCCGAGGCGATAGCCGAGGGCAACTCTAGCTTCTTGAGTGCTCTTCAAACTTCCCAAGTGCTCCATAACTCGATAGTGCACAGCTTAAAGCATGAACCAATTGTTTTATAACATAGCCGGTGGAACTGTGCATAAAACCCTGGAAATCCGACGCGAAAAAAAGGACAACAACATCAGAAGCGATTGTTCGTGGTAAGCGAAATATTAAACAAAATAGCAATTGGTTTTATTTCATTTTTTCTGTTGAAAGCTCGAGTTTTACATTTAACAATTTCAAAACGGAAAAACTTCAGCTTACCTTTAAAGTTGAAACAGACCAGCAATTTGTAATTTGTTTGGTTTAACTAATTGTTAATTAACAACTATTCATCGAAGTGGAGGTGGCTAGCGGTGGATACTTAATATATATCCAAATATCCAACACTAGCCACCGACACTGAGGTGAATAGTTGATTTAGTACATAATAAAACAGTGAGATAATATACACCACAAAAAATTAATTTGGATAATTTCTCCATTTGTCACGGATGCAAACCGGGACGCCATTTTTTCTCGAGTTGCTCTGAGGTAAATAGCACAGGATATTCGGAGTTTGACGAGCCAATCAGCGCGCGCGTTTAACATTATCCACTGTTTAAGTATATACTAAATGTGTTTAGTATATACACACTCAGTGATCTTGGTGTTTTAAGCAATCTGATTGGTTCGCTATCTCTGGCTAATGAGCATTATTCACCCCCTACCGAGTGAATAATGCGTAAGCCAAACAAAAACAAAATGGCGGGTGTAAACTCGCCTTTCGCCAGTGCTTGCACGTTTTCCATGCATGAATTGAGAGGTCAATTAAATCGATTTTTGATGGTTTCCTTCTGAAAATGTTGTTGAGATCACTTCCTGTGTATATACTAAAACAATTATTCTTCTCACTCTCGGTGAATAGTTGTTTATTATCCTCATAATTCAGGATAAAGACAGACTAAGCACGAGCTGTTGACGTAATGATTACGCGAGCAATCATGCAGTCTTGTTTTCGTCGCAATATTTATCTCGAAGAAGTAAAAAACATATTAAACTTGTCTACCTACTTTTTTTTAGTTAAGACATGACCCACCTAGATTAGCATGCTACCTGTGGGCGTGTCCAATTTGTTAAAATACTTATTAGAAAATAAAGAATAAAAAGAGAGAAATGTTGCACCATGGTTTCCCCCACGATACCTCTACTACTCTACCGCTTGTAGTTGGTTAACATTTCTATTACTTATGTGTATTCGGGTATTCAATTAAACATTAAAGTCCTTTCAGTCTGCCCTGTCCCCTCTTCATCTGCCCTACTCCTTGTTTTTGAATTCAGACTGTAAGCTCCTTTACCGTGGTACCAAGCTACTCCAAAGAGTTGTTTTATCAATTACTTTCAGTGAAAGAAACTCCTTTTTATTGTCTAAGACCGCCTTAAAATTGAAAAATGAAAAAAAGAAATGGAAAAAAACTGCCTGATCTGGATGCCAAATACCAAGTGTTCTTTCATTTTGCGAGTTGATCATTGGTCTTCATCCGCCATCTTGGAAACGCATGACTTGCCTTTCTCAAATAGAACTATGGGTATATCCAGGAGCCCGATTATCGCTTCCGGTAGATCTCAACACAATGGGTGCGATCCATTCAACCAAAAGTTCAGGAAATTTTGATCTAAACCTGAATGGATTCGTTCGGTCCGATCGAAATGGACCGTTCCATTTGACCATTCCGACCCATTCTCAATTCCAGGACCTCGCTGTTCGGTATCTTCCATGTACAAAATGGAGGAAAATACTTATCACTGCATTTTTATGGATTGTTAACAGCGGATCAGTCGGTGTTACTCGTACATCCATGTGCAGTTACGACGGGTCTGTAGCTGCTTCGCAAGGAAAGTGTTTGTTTTGGCTGTTAAAGGCTCTTAAAGACGATTTCCCGACAGAATTTGCAATTTTTTTTTTCGTCATTCGATTTAAACATGGTGTTTGAAGTCATAAAGCAAATATCTGGAAACGGCCTGCTCGAAATAACCCGTTATACTGGTAAGAACTATTACGAATGAAGCAGCTCACACAATATCATTGATATCACCGTCATCTAGCAACAGTGATCCAACATCGATCCTTCATTTTAACTGAGGGCGAAACTCGTTTTGCGAGTGGAATGGAACGAGACCGTTCGGACCTGTCGCGATTAATTCGACACCAAGAAATTTTCGAACCTCAGCCAAGAAATTTTGGCTGAATAAATGGATCGCACCAAAGGACCGCAGGCAAAGACGCTGCCGGTTTGCGGTAGGATCTGTAAAAGATCTGATGAGCCAAAAATAGAAAGAATAGCAAACAATGATGCAAGGCTGATACTCCGTAAAAAGCTTAACAGGGCAACGCCATGATAGAGTCCAAACTGGACAGCTGTTTCGACCTTGTTGGGTCTCGTCAGCACAGTGTAGCAAGCATAGGCGTACGGGCACCCTCGGACTTGGGGGGGCGGTGACCTTATTGCCCGAAAAATCACAAAATGCCCGAAAGTGTCAGTTGTATATACGTACTCAAATCGCAGTAAAAACAAAAACGTTCTCAATTCTTACGTCTAATGAAACTGTTATCATTACGGAAACACAGCCGAATTCCGATTTTTTGGAACATCAAGGGAACTGATGAAAATTGCTTTTAAAAATCGGACAGTTCGTGAAATTATGGCGTTTGACTGAGGAGAGGGAAACGACTATTGGTTTGAGTTATCGGGAGGATCGAAAAAATGAGGGTTAGAGAAATCAGGATTCCACTGTAGTTATTTTGAAACATTGCATACTCCTAGCCTATGACTTCATTCGACAGCCTGGTAAAATCAGAAACTTATAAAAGAAACAGTTAATTGTTCCTCGTGCGAGAAGTTCAGGAAAATTTGAAACCGGCACTTTGCGGAGCCATTCAAAAGGGCTCTTTTCAGAGCCACCACAAAGACATAAGTCTTGGCAGGAGCCCATCTTGGTCGTCCTTTGCTTTCATCCTTTTGTCACTAATGGAAAAAACATCATGGATTCCCACGGTACACACTTAATTGGCATATGGCTTTTCCAAAACAGAATACCTGCAATTGTGGATCCTTAGATCATTTGACCTTAACTCCGATTTGACAAGACAAACGCTAGTGAAAGTAACCTACAAGCCAGGCCTTGAGTACCTTTTAGAATGCTTTCTCCCGAGTACTTTTGCCCGAATCATCAACGTTTTGCCCGAAAAATCTCAAAATTTTCTGCGACTGGGGGGGCTGCAGCCCCCCCCCCGCCCCCCCCCCCCCGGCTCGTACGCCTATGGTAGCAAGAAATGAAGTACTCGGTTGGCCGAGTGATCATCTACTAAATGCAGATGGTGATGACCTCAGATGAAACTCAAATCCAAAATTTTTGCAGTTTGGCCAATGTCACATGCAAAACGCGTAACAAAAGACAACAGGAAAAATCCAGAATGTTTTCGCGATAAGGAGATTGCGGACAGTTGATCAAGTAAAACTGGTCTCTTGGCAAAACTGAAGAAGTAACGAACACAGAGAGCCGAGTAGGGAAAATTCCTGTTCTGAAATGTCCACCACATTGAACATATCGTCAGTAACGGGATTATTAAACTGGTAAATTGTTCTAGCAAATTGCCGCAAATTTTGTCGACACAAGTACCGTGAACATTTGCCTAGTGTGACACACCCTAAAATGACGTTTCGTTACGGCAAGCGTTACACGAAGTAAAATGAAGCTCTCCCGCATTGAGTAAGGAAACACATCGAAGAATGTTTGTGCATGCGTTCCTGGGGAAGAGAGGGTGGGGTTATAGCAGGAAATGTTTCATGTAACTGTTGTTTGGAGAACAGGCATTCTAGTAATAAATAATAGAGGGAAATGATAAAATTGAGTATGGCCGCCTAGAATTTCATGAATTTGCAGTTTCATTGTAAAGATCAATAGCTCCGTCATTTGCTTGTTTGTAGGCAGACTGTAATTTCATTGGTTGATATAATCAGCCTGTAAAGTGAACAGTGAAATTCACTTTTATTTACCGGCACTGTTCACAGTAAAATTCTTGAGCAAACTTAGAATAGTGTTAGCTTCGAATCCTACGCTTTGACCGAGCTAGACTTGGTCGAGAAACGCTCACATGCCTTATTGATGAAAAACATCTAAAAACTGAGGGAAATACGTCATCGCAAACTTCATGTTTTCAAGCAGTGCAGACCAGATATCGATATCTAGAAAACGAAAGTTCGTCACTTGCCAGTTTACAAAAACAAAATGTGAAATGTGGAATTTTTAATAATGCTCTGAAATAGATTCACCAAAGGAAGTTGAATAAAGGGCTATTACAACAGTGAAAATGGAAATCACTGGAGAATGGAGGAAACCGAAATGAGAAAACATAATGTGGACAATTGCGACAACATTCTCAACACACTTGACCGAAAAGAAATACTTTTATGAAGAAACTCACATTTTATTTGGATTTTGCAATTTTTATAAGCAATGTTTACGAGCTTTGAAACACATTGAAGTTAAAAATATGAAAACAAATAAAAGAAACATCATGGCCGGAACACCGAAAACAACGACCAAAAATGAATGAATGAAATACGTCATTGCAAAGTTTATGTTTTCAAGCATTCGGATATCGATATCTAGAAAAGAAAACGATAAGTCCGACACTTGCCAGTTCGCAACAAAATGTGAAATGTGGAATTTTTAATACAGGTAGTGCTCTGAAATAGATTCAACAAAGGAAGTTGAATGAAGCGCTATCACAACAGATCAGTGAAAGTGGAAATCACCGGAGACTGGAGGAAACCGACTGCGAAATGAGAAAACATAATGTGGACGATGCCGAAAACCTTCTCAAAAGCACTTGAGCGAAAAGGAATACTAACAAAGAGAACGAAAAATTAAATTGGATTTTGCAATTTATATTACTAATGTTCACCAGCTTCTGTTTTAAGGACGTTCGCACGAAAATTTTCTAACATTGATTTTTTTCTGAAAATTTTACCATTCAGAGATGATGAGTTAGTGATGTCAGAAATGTAAAAAAAATGGGTGGTCACCGACTTCGTTTTGGAGAGAATAGGGACCTTAAGCATCGACAGCGAAATGCACGACGACGACGTTCGCAACCCAAGGAGGATTGGGTCGAGGGTTTCGTTCTTGGCGGGAAAAAGGAAAGTTAAGCAGTGTGTTGTTTTGAGGAGACGACGACTTTTGGTTCTCCGACTAGTTGCTCTCGCTGTGGCTTTCAAAAACGTCCGAAATCTGCTTCTAATTAATCACAACGATGGCTTTATCGATGATGATGAATTTGTTCTTCTGTACGACCTCTTTGCATCGAAAAACCTCGACTTTCCGTATGATTCGTACGCGCCTTTTGACCTGGAAGAGCTCGATGAGTCCGAGAGTTTTGCAGAGTTTCGCTTTAGAAAACGAGATATACGAATTCTGAAGGAAGTTCTGCAAATCCCTGACATGATTACTTGCAGTCAGCGCTCTGTTTGTGATGGACTAGAAGGTCTCTGTATCCTGTTGAAGCGGCTTTCATTCCCATGCAGATATGGAGACATGATCCATAGGTTCGCTAAACCTGTTCCAGTTCTTAGCATGATCACCAATCGTATGATTGACTATGTGTATAATGTTCATGGGAACAGAGTACTAAACTGGAATCATGAGGTCCTTAGCCCTGTCAACCTGCAGACTTACGTTGATGCTGTGACAGCCAGGGGAGCCCCACTGCCCAATTGTTTTGGGTTTATTGACGGTACCGTTAGGCCAATATCAAGACCTGGAGAACATCAGCGACTTCTTTATAATGGCCATAAAAGGGTTCATGCCCTGAAATTTCAAAGCGTTGCTTTGCCAAATAGCTTGATAGGAAATCTGTATGGCCCAGTTGGTAAGTTACAAAACAGTACAGGCTACCAGCTGTAAAGCACGGACGTGATCCGCTTTTGAGAAATGCATGACAGCAATTGTAAATTTTTCTAGGTCTATAGTACTTATTTTAAAAACAGGGAAAAGATTCGAGAACTGAAACATTTTGCAGGGCTATAGGGCAAACTAAATTTATCGAGTTTCGCATTCAATAATAATGAAATTAGAAAAACATTTCTGAAGTACTCATATAATCAACAACTTATGTAAACCAATTATCAGCAACCTTTGTCTTACACTTATACCTACCATCACCTACCTATTTTTAGAGGGAAGAAAACATGACGCAGGAATGCTTGCTGATTCACAGTTACTATACGACCTTCAACGGTTTGCCTACAATCCAGCTGGCCAGGCAGTCTGTGTTTATGGTGACCCTGCCTATCCCCTTAGAGTGCAGATTCAAGGACCCTTTAGACATGGTGTATTGACACCACAAATGGAGCAGTACAATACAGAGATGAGTGCTGTTAGAAGTTCCGTTGAATGGCTGTTCGGAGATGTAATTAATTCATTTAAGTTTAATGACTTTAAAAAAGATCTGAAGCTTTTCCTCAGCAGCGTGGGGAAGATCTATGTTGTTTCTGTCTTACTGCGTAATGCAATAACATGCTTGTATGGTAATACGACCTCAGAATTTTTTGACCTTAAGCCACCCACTCTTGACACATACTTTGGCTAGGAAACCACACTATTACCCAGTGTACATTGCCCCTGATAAAATATGTATCAAAATGGTATAACTACAGTTAACCATGGTAGATGTTGGTATGTTGATAGGTTAAAGACTATTTCTCACATCATTGTACTTTTTGAAAGAGAAAATGAGTGATAATAAATTTAAGCACAGCATTGCAGGCCAATTTGTTTGGAATTTTTGTATCAAACAAGTTACATATATATAGAAGCCAGAGCCGGGCATGTTTGCCTTATGTTGAGCTGGCACTAACCCAGGAATAATTACCATGGTGATTTAATGAATTATTCAGAGTTAACCCTGGGTGAGAGCTACCCCAATCTAACGTGAGTGAGTGAAGATACCCATGCTTCTCTAGAGATTTTACCTTGATGATGCTCAAAATAGGCTCAATTTCTGGAGTGCAATCTCTAAATGTATGAAATACTATGAACAAATTACATGAAAGCAAAGGGAACCAAACGGTAGGAAAGAATAGACCTATAAATGCTATTTTTTTGTGTGCATCTAGTAATTGCACATTGGGGGAAACTTTGGACAATTAGGCCCCTTTGAACAGAAAGATATCTGTCTATTGACAAAGACAATTTTTTTTATTTCTTCTTGAAAGTCACAAGACTCTATATAGAAAATGAACAATCACATCTATCGACAATGCTCTGATTCAAATATCAAGGAGCTATGGTAGGTTAACATCTTCTTTGTAGCTATACCTAATTCAATAAATTAACAGAGAAATAGTAATTCGCACAATGTCCAGTGCTCACTCAAGCTAAGCATTTAATATTTCCAATGGACATATTCCCTACCAATAACGAGTCAGGTAAATGACAGGACCCTTGGCAGATAACCGAAGTAATAA
>JAHPZR010000876.1:17500-20000 GCA_019787425.1 Platygyra sinensis | reverse complement strand
GAAACCTTCCCTATCCGGCAAAACAATGCCGCGATCGCGAGCCAAGAACAGGAGCAAGAAGACAGCGCCCTGTCAGACCACGCCTCGCTGTCATCCATTGAGGACATGATCGAGTCCGATCTGGAGATCGACACGGAAAGCCAACAGAACACTTCATTCAGTTCAGCTCAGCGCTCCGCCATCGAAGAAATCGTGTCACGTTCCGTCCACACCGCCTTAAACGCGTTCTCCACTCCAGCAAGTGGTCTCACTCCACTCGCATCTAACCAGCCACCTCGTACTCCTGGTACGGCCTCTCCTCTGGGTCTTTCAAGACCAGTTGATCGTAGCTTGGAGGACAAAATACTCAGGGAAAACTGCGTCGACCCTAGACAGTGTGCTTCGACTTCAACAAGTCCACCGGCTGCCGGCGCCGTAACTGCAGCTACCCGCACGTATGCCTCCGCTGCCATTCCAGTACCCACGTCGTCGCCAACTGCCCTCAGCAACAGTCCAGTAACACCAGCAAGATCTCTAAGCCTAGCGACCGAGGCAAGAAGTAAAGTTCAACAGCTACGCCGTCATCAGAAGCCATTTGTATCCTCACCTATTGACATTTATCGCTTAAAATTAGAATTAGCAGATCACCCTGATCGAAACTTCGTTTTTAATTTACTTAGTACACTTAAGGAAGGCGCTCGTATAGGCTATTCTGGGCCGCGTTCAGTCAGGGTTTCCCCTAACCTAATTTCAGCGGCTCAACACCCAGACGTAGTTTCCTTAAACCTGCAGAAGGAAATCAACTTGGGAAGGGTAGCTGGGCCCTACCCCTCCCCGCCCCTATCCAACTTTCAGTGCCATCCGGTGGGCGTTGTCCCCAAAAAGCACTCATGTGAATGGCGTACTATATATCACCTCTCTTACCCCCAGGGCGATAGCATCAATGACCATATCCCCAAAGACCCCTACTCTCTCAGCTATGTACGGGTCGACGACGCTATTAATATTATTCAGTCCTTGGGAAGGGGAGCCTTCATGGCTAAGACTGATCTCAAATCAGCCTTTCGCCTGATCCCAATTCACCCCGACGACTGGAGCTTGTTGGGCATTTATTGGCAATCCCAATACTATGTGGACATGTATTTACCCTTTGGGCTTCGCAGTGCCCCGTTCCTCTTCAACCAGCTGTCCGATGCGCTCGAATGGATTGTTAAACACAACTACCACATCCAGCATGTCATTCATATCCTGGACGACTTCTTCATAGCTGAGGAGTCAAAACTTGCTTGTTTAACTAGCTTTAGCACCCTGTTACGCGTCTTTATGTCCCTCAAGGCCCCCGTAGTATCCTCCAAGACTATAGGCCCTTCCCAGGAAATTGAGTTTATGGGTATCGTGCTAGACAGCGTACGCATGGAGGCGCGCTTACCTCAGGACAAACTATCCAGAATCCATGATTTGTTAAACTCTTTCAAGTCACGCCGTTCAGTCCGTCTGGCAGAATTGCAATCACTCATTGGGACTCTCCAGTTTGCTTGTAAGGTGGTGGTTCCCGGTAGGACCTTCCTCCAGCGGGCTATCAATTTAACCAGGGGGGTCCCCAGTCGCTTTCACCACATACGGCTGAACAACGAATTCTTTAAAGACCTCGATATGTGGAAGGTATTTTTAGCACACTGGAATGGGCGTACATTTTTCCTCGAGTCTTCCCCTACCCCAACCCCTGACCTAGAACTGTATACCGACGCCGCTGGCTCCATAGGGTTTGGCGGCTATTTGCAAGGAAAGTGGTTTCAGGGTCACTGGCCTCCCCAAATGCGCTTGAACCGGGAACGGGGAATTAGTATTGAATGGCAAGAACTCTTTCCTATTGTGGTTGCCTGCTCCATATGGCATCCATTTCTCGCCGGGAAACGCCTTCAATTTTGGTGCGATAACGAATCTGTCGTATCTATAATTAATTCGGGGCACTCTAAGGTCCCCCGCATTATGGAGTTGGTCAGAAAGCTCGTCCTCCTTTCCATGCAACATAATTTTTTGGTCCGAGCCCGCCATGTCCCAGGGGTTTCAAATGAGATAGCTGATGCACTCTCCCGCTTTCAGATGCAGCGCTTCCGGGCCCTCGCTCCCGACGCCGACCAGAGTCCCTGTATCATCCCGCCTTCACTAATGACCCTTTGAGGGAGGAAGTCCTCAACTATGCTAACTGGGGTCTTGCCAAGAACACTAACCGAGCTTACAGCTGTGGGGAGAAACGCTTTTTAGAATTTTGCCTGATGAATCGCCTCCTCGGCCAGACGGGGATGTACTACCTGCCTCCGAGGGTACCTTGGTGTATTTTGCATCTTATCTAGCTAGAACAGTACGTCATAGCACTATTAAACTTTATTTAGCAGCAGTTCGTAACCTCCATATTACTGCAGGTTTCAACGATCCCCTTAAGGGAAAGCTTCTCCTCCGTAAGGTACTACGCGGAATTCTCCGCTACCAGGGCCAACAGCGCATTCGTCGCCAACCAGTT
>JAHPZR010000876.1:0-12500 GCA_019787425.1 Platygyra sinensis | reverse complement strand
TACCTCATGGCAGAAATTTCTTGTTGCCATAAGAGTGACATTGAAACCAAGAGAAACACTACATTGCAGTAAGTTATATTTATCATAAGATTTTCAGTGTTTGCGATATTAATGTACACCAGTGTGTAATGAATCAAAGAGAAAAGTTCTGTTACTAAATAAACGCTTGTTATTTTGATAGCTTGTCGCAAACCTTCTCTTGAAGACAAAGGAGGAAATTCAAGCTCTATTTCAGTAAGTCATTCAAGTTATTAGATTTATGATATTAACACTGATACTTAAATGTTCAGCGAGTGGAAGTGAATCGTGTATCATCTTTTTCTTAAACCTGTTCTGTTGTTTTTTTAGTTTTACGTCTGCGCATGAAAGATTACTTCCAAGAAACGATTTAAAGGACAAACTTCATAACAGTAAGTCACACTTTAAATAAGAAACTGGTGGTTATAAAGATGCCCCATGAATACCAAACAAGCTAGTGGAAGAAAATAGTAATAATATTTATTTTGATGAAACTATGATTTTTTCCCGGCCTCATTTACACAAACGTTTAGCAGTCGCCTCAAGTTCGTGTCAGGATTTTTCGACATTTTACGATTTCGGTGGAATTGGAGTATTGCGGTCAAGTTTTGAGATTCACAAATACGTTTCTATCGTGACATCTGAACTCTCCCAAAGCCTGTCTACTTTATTTTGGAGCAACGGCCACTGACAATACTCCTCCAGTCACTTCTGTCCCTGGTCAAGCACTCCAATAGCGTCCAGGAGTAGCTCTTCGACTGGACAATGCGTTCTGTATCCCTTCTACAGCTGTTACGTGGTCTGCCTCTCCTTCTGTTACCCTGCAGATTTCACCAGAGGACTCAAACACTTGGTCCACTAAGTGTATGGCCTATCCATGACCATTTCCTATACATGATCTGCTGTTTCACAGATACTAATCGTGTGATCTCCAACTAGTTAAAGGCCCAGTATTGGCCATTATGCTTTGCGCGCCACTGTTGTTGTTTTGGTTTGCACAGGAGCGAGGCGTCCACTGTTATTAAAGAGTTCTATTCTAGCCGCAAACATCACAAAAAAATGGCCGCCAAGAGATCGCAGCGTGCAATGCTCAATGGGCAATACCGGGTCTTTAAAGTTACTGATGGTGACAGGCATCAGGATTCTGTGCAGTCTTTCCAATAGAATTAAATACTCTTTGTGGCTGTTGTTACCTCCTTAAATCTCTGAATGCTCCTACATGCTTTTCCAGATTTTTAACAATACATCCTAGCCCGTTCCGCCAATGATATTTATGACGTTACCTAAGTACTTCAAGGATGTTACGTCTTCTACGTCATCGTTATTGATAATGATACACTCAATCAATTAGTTTTCTATCCACATGCTCCTTGTCTTGCCAGTATCGATGTCCTGCCTTACAATCGGATGGTGGTGGTATGATTAGGGGAGACCCATTAAGAAAATTTTGAATGTGTTCGCTACTCATCTGCCAGTGCTACTCCTATACTCAATAATAGGCAACCGGTTAAATCTCTAATTTCGTGGCTGGGTACTTTAAACCTCGGCAGTCTTCAGGACATTTTCGTTGTTGTGTCATATAGATTCTTCATTTTGTGCCAACCAGCAGAGGTCTCCGCGTATATCGCTAGGCCATCAGTGGACTTTTTCTTATCATTTGTCACACTTCTCTTGACATCCCCATCTGTGCACTCGCCATGGGTTCTCTCTTTTTGCCATCTAGTGCTTGCTCTGTTCAGGTTCTTCTTTTTTGTTCGCTTCTGACTGATCTTAGAGATAAACTGATTAGCTATCTGTTAATTTGTTTTGTTGCTTCTTTCCGCCACCCGGTACTTCAGTTATTGACTTGTTTGCGTCCACGCCGTCTTCAGGTTTTCCCAACTCTCGCTTATTGGATCTTCAGGGCCCTTCATATCTCTTGGAAAACTTGGCATCTCTTCCTGATTATGATGGAAAATTGTTAAGCTATAAAGAGATCTTTCAAAAAGGTGATGTCACGTTTTACATTATTGGCCATGGGCCTAACTGATTTTTGTAGTTTTAGCTGCAGTTTACCCGCAAAGAGATGATCAGTCCTGGCTAACATTTGTTCCTCTCTTGACTCTTCATAACCGATGTTACAGTTTGCAATCTTGGTATTCATGTCTCCCATTAAGATGAACTGTTCTCTTTGCGTCGGTTCTTGCCAAGTACTTTTTGAGCCTTTCATAAAACTGGTCTTTTACCGCCTGACTAGCATTATTAGTAGGTGCATAACGCATGATAAGTCTGGTGAGTATCGTTGCTTGTTTTGATCTGAACTCGGCTGTTGTTAACCTAGAGCTAACTGGCTCTTAGCTTCTGAAAGCGCTCCGGCCTGTCGTGCGCAGCGATTGAATCCATCTTGTCTCTGCAACCCAACTAGGCTGACGTTGTACCTTTTCGTCTCCATGGTGACCATAAATGCCTTCTCTTGTTCGTACATCGTTGCAAAGTCACTGTGCGCTGTTTTGGAGAGAGATGAATCGGTCTGCTAAGTTTCCGTGGATGTTGGCTTTCCCTACTTGGCGTCGCGCTTCGTGAGATGAACTCCTCTCTTCCATGGTGATCTACCAGGGGTAATTTCTCTTGTGGTCATTGTTTCAATAAACGCTCCTCAAATTTGACAAAAATTCAATTAAATTCCCATGTGATGTAACTCTTTAAAGACGCTTTCATTGCATCAAAACTAAGTCTTCACATACTGTGACTTGAATAAATACATAGCATTGATCCTTGTTATTCGAGCAAAAACAGATTTTCTTTGTCGAATACAGGGACCAAAACAATGAAAGTATTCGCTTGAAAATTTTCCGCACACAAATTGATTCTCAAACAAACTAACCGCGCGCAAAAGCAATTTTTACGAATAGCCGATTTTAAGGCTAAACCGAACATCAACCAATCGTTTGTATCTTTTTATTTGTACTGATGTAAAAGTGATGTGCTGTATGCTGGAGTATCAAAATGGCTTACAGACTTCAACAGAAATCTATTCATACCTTAACTAATCAGTGACATATCTATGACGTTCCGTCCACAAACATAGAAACAAATTGGAGTTGAAAAGGAAGTTTAAAAGCGCTATCACGACACATCGGTAAAAATGGAAAATCTCTAGTGGCTGGAGCAGGGAAACCGAAATAAGAAAACTTATATCGACAATGCCGTCGACGTTCTAAACAGCACTTGACCGAATAGAATACAGTTCTAACAAAGTAAACCAAAAAGCTTTATATGAAGAAACTCACATTTTAATTGGATTTAGCAATGTTCACGAGCTTTTATTTTAAAGAGTAGTTCTTTGGCTGAAAAACGTTGGGGCTCCTTCAGCCATGATACAGTAAGCTAGAAAGGGAGACAGATTTTACCCAGAAAGGCAGACCACACATTAAACATGAAGTTTGATGTCTAAAAAGTTTTCTTCTGGCATTTTAATAACGTGAACTAGTCACACAGGTCCCTGAAACTCCTCCTTTCTTCCACCCCATATAGGGGCCCTGAAACCCGCGCGGGCGAAAGAAAGAGTCCAGGATAACTTGCATGCCGCATGCTAGCAGAACCGCCGTTCCATTTTTTTTCCCGCCCCTGGGGATCGGGGGAAAAAAACCCATATTTGGAAGTAACTTTTCCAGATTGGGCTTGTGGCGCGATTTGGGGGGGTGGGGGATATATATTCATTATTATTAATGGCTCTGTCTCACAAGGACTGGGAAACTATCAAATTCACGAATTTGATTGGCTAAAATGGATATTGACCGCGGTCTAGATTTTCTCATCTAGACCGGCAGCTAGACCAGTTATGTTTCGAAGCGAAAAAGTCGCAAACTAAATTGCAAAATCATTTACTGTTTTCATCTAAGAATATTTATTTCTGTATGCGCTAAAAAGCTGATGAGAAAAAAAAGTAAAGAGAACGAGCAAACTTTGGAAGAATTAAATTCGGCCGCTCATCACAATTTGCAAGCAAACTGTCACTTGGTACAAACTAGTTACATTAGAAGAATTAAATTGTTCTTGTTTTTGCCATATAATAAACATCTTATTAACCGAGCTAAGTCGGTCTGTATGGGAGAATCTTGACCTCGGTCGTGTGTACAGACCTCACTGCGTTCGGTCTGTACTTACGACCTCGGTCAAGATTCTCCCATACAGACCTCCTGCTCGGTTCAATAAGAACTAAATGAGGAATATTCAAGCAACAATTTCTCTGCATTCCCCAGATTGATTAAAAACATGTCAATTTAATAAATCCCAAATAAGTGGAATTTTCATCACCATGTGCCCACGCTAAATCCCAAATATCGATGATTGTTTTTTTTATTCACAATATCAAAGATAAACGAAAGAAATGCTTTGCCAAGATTTGTTGGACTAATTGAAAACACCGACTCAGGACTTGAAAGTGCACGTCGCTGCATTATGGAAAGGGAGCTACTTGTACCGCGTGCAAGACTTTCCTTTTTTTTCCCCCCAAAAAC
Organism: Platygyra sinensis; assembly: GCA_019787425.1. Classification (NCBI taxonomy): domain Eukaryota; kingdom Metazoa; phylum Cnidaria; class Anthozoa; order Scleractinia; family Merulinidae; genus Platygyra; species Platygyra sinensis. The sequence goes on along the minus strand of JAHPZR010000876.1, from coordinate 7,983 downwards.
TTTTGCAAAATCTCTCAACATACACGATAAACAATACGAATAAAAATAGTTTGGGAAAAGATTATCGAGTAATGATGCGTACTCCCCGTTGTCGATAAGAGTACAGACCACGATAAACCATATTTTTCGATTTTTAATGTTTTTTTATAAATTATTTTTAAACGTTTTTTAACGCGACAATCATCAACGGCAAAGAAAATGTTTTTCCTTTCAGGAAGCGCGCAGCTGAAAAAAGGGAATTGCGCCGCGACACATTTAACGCGAAGCTGGCGTGGTTTTGAAAACCCTAGTAATTGTTTGGGGATTGGTTTTCGTTCTGAGAGCATGCGTATGCAAGTTATCCTGGACTCTTCTTTCGCCCGCCGGGTTCAGCCCCTATATGGGGCGGGAAGAAAGGAGAGTTTCAGGGACTGGACTATAACGTGACACTAGAGTCTGAACCCTAGACGGTGATGACGTGACCAAGGCAAGAGTTTAAAACGAGGGATTCACATTATTCTCACTTCACTCTAGAGGTGAAAGTGAAAAGAAAAACATTTAGACTATGATTTTCTAATCTTAATACGCTTACGTCACTGTGGCGCACAGTCTTGGGACAATTGTTTCTGTAATAATTCAAAAGAAGCTGGTAATCACAGTTCAAATCGATCAATCAATCAATCAATTTCCATGTTGAGATCAATCAGTCAATCACTTGTTATTAGGGTTTTCCGATTTAGCGGAAGTTCGCGGAAGTTCGAGCCATTGTGAAAGCAGTTCCGTGAAACTTCCGCTAAATCGGAAAACCCTATTCAAAAGAAGCCAGTGATGACAAATTTGCAAGTTCGAATCTGAACTCCTTTTGCTACACTCTGTCATAATACGATCACTCTGCTTTGAAGTCGATCAGATGCTACTAACTCGACAGTTGAATCTAATAATAATGTTAAACATAATTCAATTTTGTTATCAAGCCAACTGCAATCAAAAGAAAATTCTGTAAGAAAAGCCGTTTTCTAAAGTTGATATCATTCAATCATTCCGTCAATTGTATGTTTTTATGCAATTTGACGAAGAAATGATGCGCTATCTATGTGTAGATAGAGTGTAGTTTAATTTAATTTGCATAGGGCAAGAGAAATCCATTCGAAACGTATCAAGTAATATGTATGGTGTTCTGTTGCGAAGAGTTATAGAAACAAATTGAATTGAAAATGTAGTTTGTATTTTAAACTTCGCGTTACAAAAACACTGAAGTTGAATATCAAAATCTAGAAGTTTGGCAAAATCTTCTCTTAAAATTTCGTTCTTTTTGAAATACTCCGATAAAATAGCTCAACTCTGAATGTGTCGAAGCTCAACGTACGTAGAAATAAAACTGAGGAGTTAAGAGAATTGGAAATTTTTAACAGCGGAAATCAGTTGTTTTTTTCTTAGACAGGCAAACAATCATCACTATGCAAGTTGTAATTTTAGTTCGACAGTTTCCTTTTCAAAATTAGCGCATGTTGAGATTGTCGATCTCTCAGGTAATGTTGATCCTAACTCTCTTGTTACAAAAAGTGGATCACTATTTGGTGCCATTTCAAAATGTTTAGACGCGATGATAATTTGGAAGTGATTGTTAACTCTAAAGGGAACACTGATGACATGGAGGATAGAGCATACTTTTCTTGTACAATATTATGGACACCTTACTATAACTGTTGTCCAAACGATCAATGACAGCAACATAGCGGCTGAGTACTCATCAACGTTGCAATTTTCTTACAACTGTTTCCCACAAAAGATCTTGAAGAGGTTCCAAAGCTAAAAATCTGGACAAAAAGCTTTTTTATATAGTGCTCTGCAGTTTTCTGATGTTGTCTTGGAAGAAGGCAATTTTTAAACGCAAAATTCAATTGAACACGAATAAGAAACGAAATTAAAAGAGTACAGTCACATAAAGTAAGTCCATGGTTTTTTCTGATACTGCGCGGCTTGAAAGAGTTACAACTTAAACGAAATCTGATAGGCGTGTCTCAAATTTGCGGAGACAGTTGATAACAGCATCAAACCGAAACATCTTCAATTTAACAAATTGATGTCAGTTTTTATGCGTCTGTCCTGTTATTGATCACAAATTTCGTCATCACATTGTCAAAGTAGCTGTAGATCCACGAGGCGATAGCCGAGTGGATCCGCAGACTACTTTGACATTGTTATGACGAAATTCATTATCAATAACAGGACAGACGCATTAAAAACTGACATCAATTTGTTTTTTACGATTACAAATTGTCGAATTGCCGGCTCTCGCTCGCTGACGCGCGCATGAATTTTAAATTCATGTGTCTGTCCGCATATGGACAATAAAAATTAGCCAATGAGCGCGCGTGAATTTCTGCAGTTATCGTAAAAAAAAAATTTGACAATTCTGGGCTTGTGACGTCACGCTTACGGCCATCACGAGCATCACGCATCACTTGTAGTGCACAGAAACAGGATTACTTTCACTTTACATCTTTGCTTGTTGCCTTTTTCATATGACGTCAATTCAAATGACAGTCAAATCTTATCTCTCTTGAGCTTGTGGAAAAGAACCCCGCCTTCTCTGATGTTTCGTTCTTAAGCAATTCTCAGATTGCCGGCAAATGATTTTTTTGCCCATTTGCTTTCTTTCATAATCGCAGTTCAGAAACTCAGTGCGCTTCCAGACTGTACGCATATTCATGTGTGGGGCCCATAACAAAATCTTTCTCCCAAATAGTCAGCAGGGCTCATACCCTTGTGCTTCTGTTGCCAAGAACAAATGCGTGCAGTTTATTTCTCTGCAATGACGTCTTTCAGTAGGCGCATTCAGCCAAGCTTTTAATCACCTCCTGTCAGTTTACTTTTCTATCTCGCTCTGTTACTTGAACCTTTACTTGTGGACATAATGGAGTTGACTTTCCTGCGTTTGATATTATTCTCATTGAAGTAGACTACAACCTTCCTCGACACAAATTGCAGGTCACTGTCTATCTCTATTAGCAGAGAGATTCTGTGATTTACTTTTTGGTGTATTTTCCAGCGCAAGCTTTTGAGATTTAATCTTTATCCATGTAAAAATACAGGTTGATTTGAATCTTAACTTGATAAGTAGCCCTTTCCTTTAAAACTCGCTTTGTATTTATCCCAACCTCGTTCCCAGGACCTTTACCCTGGCCCCGCCCTCAAGCCAGGGTAAAGGTCCTGGGAACGAGGTTATATTTATCCACAGCGTCTTGAGTACTTACAGCATTGACTTGCCGTCGCAGTCTGTTTATATTCAACTCCTTGGCTGTCTACCCACCTGCTCATTAACTGCCTACCTTTATTGCAGATGACAATGAATTCCGATGAAACACTTTTTCCGGCGACGTTAATGGCGCTTGAAATGTTTCAAGGATGTTCAGTAGTTTTGACGCCATTAGAATATAACCTCTGGGTTGTCTTTTCTTTCCCTTCCATTCTTCCCTCGGCATCTGAACGATGTTATTGCCCGTTGACACTTATTTGATGAAAACTCCCATAAGAATTACATCTTTAACCTGTAGATCGTCTCTGCTTTCCTGCGAGCAATTAACGTTTAACATCCACCTTGCCTGTTCCATGCTCTCGGTCTCGAAATAGCCGACGCGTGAAAGAAAACCTAACGGGGTAGGGGGGCCAAATTAAAGAAGAAAAAATGCAATGCGGCAAGACTGTGGGTGATGTAAGGTTGTGAAGCTCCTACACTTTATATTCCGTAGGGCAGCAACCCTTAACAACGTAAAGCTCTAAGGATCGTACCACGTTAAGTTCTTACAATGCAAGGGTGCTACGCAATATCACGTTCCAAAGCGGGAGTGGTGATTTCACTGTAAAATCTCTCAATAAGGTGAATATATAAAGAGTAAAGAGTAAAATTCTTCACTGTAAATCACACAGAAATGGAACGAAAAATATCAGCAGTTATACAATCCTTAGAGTACCTAAAGCAACATCTTAACATTGTTAAAGAGATCGGGGACAGGGCTAAAGAGGGACAGATCTATTGCGCTATTGGCCATGCTCATGAGAGTCTTGGAGATTTAAGTCAAGCCTTAGAGTACTACAGGCAACATCTCAGTATAGCCAAAGAAGTGGGGGACAGAGCTGGAGAGGGATGTGCCTATGGTGGTCTTGGCAGGGCTTCTCAAGATCTCGGCGATTTCACACAAGCCCTAGAGTACCACAAGCAGCGTCTCAACATTGTTAAAGAGGGCGGAGACAGGGCTAAAGAGGGACAGATCTATTGCGTTATTGGCTTTGCTCATTGCCGTCTCGGAGATTTCAGTCAAGCCTTAGAGTACTACAGGCAACATCTCAGTATAGCCAAAGAAGTGGGGGACAGAGCTGGAGAGGGATGTGCCTATTATGGTCTTGGCAATGCTTGTCAAGGTCTCGGCGATTTCACACAAGCCCTGGAGTACCACAAGCAGAGTCTTAGCGTTGCCAAAGAAGTGGGGGACAGAGCTGGAGAGGGACTTACCTATGGTGGTCTTGCCAATGCTTGTCAAGCTCTCGGCGATTTCACACAAGCCCTAGAGTACCACAGGCTGCGTCTTAGCGTTGCCAAAGAAGTGGGGGACAGAGCTGAAGAGGGACGTGCCTATTATGGTCTTGGCAATGCTTGTCAAGGTCTCGGCGATTTCAAACAAGCCCAAGAGTACCTCAAGCAGCATCTTAGCGTTACCAAAGAAGTGGGGGACAGAGCTGGAGAGAGACGTGCCTATGATGGTCTTGGCAATGCTTGTCAAGCTCTGGGCGATTTCACACAAGCGCTAGAGTACCACAAGCAACAGCTTAACGTTGCGAAAGAAGTGGGGGACAGAGATGAAGAGGTACGTGCCTATAGCAAACTTTTCAACGTTTATATACGTCTCAGACATTCCAAACAATCCTTAGAGTACCTCAAGCAATATCTTAACATTGTTAAAGAGGTCGGGAACAGGGCTGAGGAGGGACGGATCTCTTGCGCTATCGGCGAAGCTCATGAGAATCTTGGAGATTTCAGTCAAGCCTTTAAGTACTTTACGCAACATCTTAGCATAGCCAAAGAATTGGGGGACAGAGCTGAAGAGGGATGTGCCTATGGTGGTCTTGGCAATGCTTGTCAACATCTCGGCGATTACACACAAGCCCTAGAGTACCACAGGCAGAGCCTTAGCGCCGCCAAAGAAGTAGGGGACAGAGCTGGAGAGGGACATGCCTTCGGTGGTCTTGGCTCCGCTTATCAAGGTCTCGGCGATTTCGCAAAAGCCCTAAAGTACCACAAGCAGAGTCTTAACGTTGCCAAAGAAGTGGCGGACGGGGCTGGAGAGGAATGCGCCTATAGTGGCCTTGCCAATGCTTATGAAGGTCTCGGTGATCTCAAACAAGCCCTAGGGTACCACAAGCAGAGTCTTAGCATTGCAGAGGAAGTGGGAAACGGAAGACGGACAGAGAATGACGGACTTACCTATTGCAGTCTTGGTAACGTTTATTGCCGCCTCGGAAATTTCAAAGAGGCGACAGAGTACTTAACACAATCTCTTAGCATTGCGAAAGAGCTAGGGGACATACATTTGGAGGAACAAAGCTATACCAATCTTGGCGACGTTCGTCGTGCCCTTGGTGATTTTAATGGAAGCGTTGATTATTATTTGCAAGGCCTAAAGATTGCAGAAGAGACTGGCAGAAAAAGTGCCAAAAGTATTTTGTATTGTAGACTTGGAAGCTTTTGTCAGCGTCAGGGTTATTTGAAAGCAGCCAAAGAATATCACAGGCAGCATCTTAACATGGCGAAAGAATCTGGGGACAGGATTGGGGAAGGATGCGCCTGTTTTAAGCTTGGTTGCGATTATGAATTGTCGGGTTGTTTGAACTGTGCTCTGGCGTTTTATCGATCTAGTGTCAGTGCGTATGACGGTGCGAGGTCTCTTCTTCGGGACGAAGACGTGTGGAAAGTAAACTTCCGTGATGAACATCAAAGTGCCTATACCGCTCTGTGGACAACTCTGGTGAAGCTTTCAAAGACTGACGAAGCTTTGAGCGCTGCTGAGCAAGGCCGAGGACAAGCCCTTAAAGATCTCATGGAGATGCAGTATGGCATTAAACTACCCCCGTCTGAATCTTTTGATTTGACAGAAATCATGTCCAGTATAGTACTCGATGTGTCCACTCAAATAGTGTTTATAGCTCTTGAGTATAAGAAGACCAATTTATGGGTACTATCCCAAGGACATGGAGTTCAGTTTAGGCAGACTGACATGGGAGGTCATGACTTCTTAAAAGAAGTAATGACAAATGCATTCAACGATAACCTTGGTCGTTGTGTCAGAATTAAGGATCGCAAGCCAAGAGAACCATCAGAAGAATTGACCCGCAATAAAGAATCTGACATATTAGTACAACTATCAAAGGGGAACAAAAATTCGTTGAGCCTTTTACATTGTAGTATTTTTGGCCCCATCGCAAAATTGCTACGAAACGAAGAAATAATCATTGTCCCAGATGGTGCGCTATGCTTGGCTCCTTTTGCTGCGTTTCTGGATGATTCTTCAAGATACCTCGGTGAATCTTTCAGGATCCGAGTCATTCCCTCTTTGACATGTTTAAAGCTGATCGCAGATGCTCCAGAAGATCACCATTCCAAGAGCGGGGTGTTGCTTGTGGGAGATCCATGTCTGAAGGAAATCACCTTCTTTGACACTGGGAAACCCAAAATGCTGCAGTTGCCATATGCCAAAGAGGAAGTAAGAATGATAGGTGGGATTCTTAACATCACTCCACTTACCGGAAAGGCAGCAAGTAAAGATGAGGTCCTAAGGCGGATCGGTTCCGTTGCCTTAGTACACATCGCCGCACACGGTCAACCTGGAAGTGGCCAAATTTATCTGGCTCCAAACCAGCAACGGCAAAGCAAGTATCCTCAAGAAGACGACTATATTTTGAAAATTGCAGACGTGCGAGCCGTCCAGCTGCGAGCAAGGCTTGTGGTGCTCAGTTGCTGCCATAGTGGTCAAGGGGATATCAAAGCTGAGGGTGTGGTCGGCATTGCTCGAGCATTTCTTGGGGCTGGTGCTCGTTCTATTCTAGTGACACTCTGGGCAGTTGATGATGAAGCCACTATGGAGTTCATGAAAAAGTTCTATCAACACCTGAGAGATGGAAAAAGCGCCAGTGTATCCCTTAGCCTGGCCACGAAGTACCTCCGGGAGACAGAAAAGTTTAGTGCCGTAAAGTACTGGGCTCCGTTTCAACTCATTGGTGATGACGTCACCCTAAACTTTGGAGAAATAAAGCACCGTGAGTAATACATTTTAAACTTTTCACAATTTTAACTCATTTGCTAATAGATGCAAATCTATTTTGTTTGAAACCTATAGACTACTACTCTAGACGAACTACTCAACTTCTTTGATGGTTGGACAGCTTAAGGTCTTCAAACTTTGGCGGTCATTTTAAATTTTTAGTTTTTGTTTCCACTACTTTGACAACTGTGATAGATTTATTGCAGGTGTCGATGAAGCAGATTTTTTTTATTATTATTTTGTGTGTATTCACACCTGACGAAAAAGGCCACTACAGTAGTTTTGGAAACAGAACTCGATATTCGTTTGAAGTGAATCCGCAACCCAGAGTGTACTTTATGTACAGATAGAATATTTTCCCAGACATGCAGTTATTATTGCTTCCTTACCTTGCATAATCAGGTCAAATGTTGGTGGTCTTTGTGACTTTTTACTGCAAATATAAATTTTGAAGCCTTCATAAAATTAAGTAGAGTATAGAATATGCTTACTGTCCTGCTCGATCATAGTCAAATTCTGAGCTGGCTATTTTTGAAATCAAGAGTAAAAAGTTGGGAATGAGTCTTGCTATTGTTACTATAGTGTTTTATGGGTTGCATGGCATCTCTCGAGTTTCCGACGTAATACATGCCGAATCACAGGAAATTTCCAAGTCTGCCCGCTCAATAAATGTTATTTACTTCTACAG
>JAHPZR010000873.1:10000-37495 GCA_019787425.1 Platygyra sinensis | reverse complement strand
GGCGAGGCTCTGCCTGAAAGGGGTACCTTTTTCAGGCTGAGCCTCGCCGTACAGGCCTGTATAGGTAGCAGCCCCCCTTCCCCCGGAAATTGGCTGCACCAATTATTTGTAGACAATAAAAATGATCTTTTCAATCTATCTGTTAAAAGTATAGTGTTCCCCAGAGAGGAATGAAGGTCTTCCCAGACGCTTTGCGTTGTTCGATTTTACAAGATGGCGCCGTGCAAGTTCTCAAAACAGGCCTGCCATCTTGTAAAATCGGAGAACAACGCAAAGCGTCTGGGAAGGACCCTTCATGTGCTGCTCCTCTGGCGGAACACTATACTTTTAATCAGATAGATTGAAAGATCATTTTTATTGTGCTACAAATAATTGGTGCAGCCTAATTTCCGGGGGAAGTGGGGTCTGCCTACCTATACAGGCCTGTCCGTGGCGAGGCTCAGCCTGACACAAAGGTTACCCTGCTTTCCTTTCAGGCAATAGTCCATCACTGCCGTACGTAGGCCTGCTATAGGTTACAGACCGAGCCCACACCTATCAGTCCCGGGGAATTAAGGCTGCACCGTAATATTTGTGAGACCACATCAAATATGATCTCTTCATGATCTAGTCTGTTAAGAAGTACAGATGGTTCCCCAGAGGAGGAATGAAAGGTACTTCCCGAGACGTCTTTGAAAGTATGTCTTCTATTTTAAACAACAAGTATGGCGCCTGTAATTCGTGAGCAGTACTTGCGGACGCAAGTTTATCGGGGGGGTTTTTGAAAAGTTTTCAAGTCGTTTCTATGGAGACGAAGCGCTTTATGCACACACCGGAGGTAAGTAACACTGATTATTAGAGCTTTATTCTTTCTTATTTCTATCTGGCAAGAGACCATTTTGTGAGGAATTGATCCGTCACACATAACTATTTTTGAAGCTTTTAATATATGAGATCTCTTTTCAAACCTTTTGTATAACACGGGTGAGGGGACTTTGACTACGTGCCATACATCAATTAGTAGATTGCAAATCTGCTGAGTAATTTCCTAATCTACGATGATAGATTTAGTTCTAGGAATGTCCATTAGGCAGCTCAAGAATAAAAATACAAAGTGACCCTAATGTGACTCCAGGAATTTTCTAAGCATTTGGGGTTTCGAATATAAAGACGTAACAAAATCGGGAAATTGCACGACTTCAACATGTCACATGCTGTGTAAATAGATTACTACTTACCATGTGCGAGTACTACTGAAAAGGAAAGGATAATATGCAATTTATATTGCTTCTCTAATTATTTTAAGCTGAATAGGAGTGCAATTAACATTTTTAGTAGCTGTGTTAAATGAGTATTGGTTTATAATGTGTCTAGTTTGATACCAAAGCCTAACACATGGATCCACAAATTGATGTAGCTATACACCTTACATCAGTTACAACTCCTATATGATCTCATAAACGGGGTCAACTCTCATCAAAGACCTACGCAAAGAGAGAAGAAATTGGACTTCCTAAGAATATCCTTATTTGTTTATTCAGGGCCCCAAAAAAAAAGAAAGTACACTTTTGAATCCTGACTTTCGATATATCAAAAGTCACATACATTACGAGCTTTGTCTACAATTACTACACTAAGTATTAACCAAATCTGGCAATAGCATTTCCCTGTGTTTACATTTTACACTGCCACAATATAGTCTCTTACGTATTGTCGATGATGTATACATATAGAGCCAAAGTTATGAAAAATTGTTGCTGTTGAAAAATTACAGAAGAGTGGCATTTGCCAGTGTATAATAATTTAGAATTACATCTAAATTGTTGTCAAAATCTAATATCTATGCGTGAAGACTTTATACAAAAATAATATTACTGAATTTGTGAACTTCAAGAAATGGTTCTAGTGTATTTGTTATGTATTATAAACAAGCATAATCCATTGACCTATGTAAAGTGCGACAAAACAAAACCAAAAAAAATCCACAATTATTATTATTTTCTATTGTCTGACAAAAAAGTTACAAATTGGAAAGCAAACATAATTCTTAGTTTATTATTTTAGTAACCTTTTCTCATACAATTCCCTTGGGTGGTCAAAATGGGGAGTTAAAGGAGCCTGGTCAATGGGTGGCGGTTGCGGGCGTCTAACACGCCATTTTCGATGTCCAATTCGAATTTTTATGAATATGCTGTGTGAATGCGAATTCTCCCTTCCTTATTTATGATTTACGTAATGCTGTTTGCTCTAATGAAGGTTAAATGTTTAAATTATCTCGAGTAGTGAATTACATAGATTTTTTCCTCGCTTTAGGACTCTGATTTTACATGTCGTTATAAAACTTACTATAATAGCCAAATTCCTATCGTATGTAAAGCAAAACAAAGGTGTGAGCTGAGTGACTATGGGCGCCTTATATCATAACATTCGCATATTAAAACTGTAAACAGGCTCTGTATTACTTGATATGAAGAGAACATAGAGCCAGCCTAAATATCTGCCCTCCTTATTTTGGTCCTACATAACTCTCAAAGTTGCGGATCCTGTTTACTTCATTATTGGCTTAATTATTTATAAACTAATGAACTGAGATCTGCTAGAAAAGTTCTTTATCTTTAAGTCAATGAGTGGTATGGATGGTTTTGTATCTGACGAATGCCCTAAAAGTGGTTGACGGTCTGGTGCACATTCGATGTTATACCTGCTGAAACTTCATATAGCCTTCGAGTTGCCTCAGAAAGAACAGGTCACAATACTCTGATCCCTATCCACGTACGAAATAACACAATAGGCTTCACACAATAGAACTCGAGACCAAATAAGCTGCTGTATTTATTGAACTTTGTAATGCGAGCATAACCCAACCCAATGGTCCACCAGTATTTCACTAGAATTACAAAACTTCAAGCTCGCTCATTAAAATTTGATTTGAAGCACCATAACCCATCCTATAGCATTCTGAACGTGGAGGACCTCCCGAGGCGTATTGCCTTCTAATATATGGGCTCCTGAATGCAGCATCAAAGGGTCAATGCGTTTTTCAGATGGGCCTTTTCGTCTCCAAGGCGGTCAGTACTTGAGTGGCCACTCTTCGTCAATGTGTTTGGCCTTTTGGGCACTCTAGTCTTGAATTGGATATGTATATATTTCGAAGAAGCCACAATTTCATTATTATTGTCTGACGACTAATAAGATCATAGCACTACACAGAGGCACCCTGAAAATTCTATAGCTTTTAGGAGACGAGGGGGAACAGGTGATGTCAGGCTGCAGTCATGGATCACTAAGTATGTATTCGACTATTTTGATCTGGTCAATAAAGTAGGTGTGCGCATCAATATGTATAGGAAAAATCTCGAGTTTTGGTTCTAATAGGGCATCAGGTGTATTGGCAAGCTTAGGCACGTACACCTCCATCTCAGCAGGTTGATTCTAATCTGGGAGTAATCTAGGGTGTCTCGGTGATAATGGCGTGTATAAGCCATCAAATGTGAATGCACAATATGTGAAAGTACCATAACGCGTGGGGCCATCTTTTCATGTATGTGGTCATCTTCCAAACCAACGAAAAATTGACGTTCTTTTTTCTTTTAGTTTCCACTCAAAGACCATCAAGATGCATGTATTTTGTGAACACTGTCGGAATAAAAGGGACAAAAATTATGTACTTGCACACCATCGGTTTGTTACATTTTAGATTACCAAGGTTAAGGCATGTCGACACGTAATGCAACACAATATTAGCCCTAAACTTTCTAGACAAGTGATCATTGTATTTAAAATAGGCGGGGGGAAAATACAGGGGTATGTGTGTACTACAAGTATCTAATAGGGGGACGTCAACCAATGTGGACTAAGCTGCGCGTAAAAAAGTGGGGGTTGCACGTATACACACAAGACTTGGTGAATCGAAGAGCAAAGCACATGGTGAATTGATACAGCTAGGAACAGGTCACAAATACAGAGGGGATTGCGGGTGAAGGACATACAAGGGCTGTGATACAGAGAGTAATGTAACTGAGAGGAGTCTAGGAGGAAACGGAAGATGTGGGTGGAGAGTAAGGATCAGGTGATATACAGGAATAAGGAAGTAGAGAGATAGAGGTCCACTTCATGAGCATACACATGGCGGGCTGTCGGGCGAGGAACACTGGACTATTCTTAGAACCAAATTTTTCTTATAGCAGTCCTCATAGGAGAGGTGGTGTATATTCAAACGCAATGGTCAGTATACGAATAACAGTGATAATAAGAGTGACTACAAGAGTGTGCATGAGATATAGATAGCGTTAAGCTGACAATAGAGAAATTATTATAAAGTGATGTGTGTTAATCAGGAGAAGGAGGATATTTAGTAGGACGTGTGAAGATGGGTAAATAAACTGACAGAACGAGAAGGATGCTTAGAGACATGAAGCTGGGCATAAGATGATGGGAAGATAGGAGTTCAGTCTGGGTTGAGAGACATGGGAGGGAATTAAGTATAGGGACGGGTGTGGGGCAGAGAGGTGATAGGAGGGGTAGGAGTGGAACAAACGTGAAAGAGGGCAATGAAACAGGCAGACAAAGATATGAGGTGGGGAGAAACGAGGGGAAAAAGGGGATAGAGAATGGAACGGTGAGACAGGAAATAGGGAAATAGACTAACTACAATGTATTGAGGAGACTATGATGACTAGAGAACGGAGTTTTATACTTGGGTTACATATTCTTTCAACTAGAGTATTTACCAATATAGTACCACCTACATTCTTGGAAATTGTTAAAGAGACGAGAACGATAACATACATACGTCTATTAGTCTGTGTATAACCAGTAGAAGGTGGATATGCCCGTGTTTCAACTTGTAGCATCTTATCGATTCGCTCATTCATATTCGCTCGTGCGACGAATGGGGCTTGCACGATCTCTGTGCCACTAGTCGCCGTGGATGATCACTGACAGTTTCTAACTCTCTCCATAGTGCGTTGTGCAACTACTAGACAAGTGTTTTTTCTCTCGAATCGTGTTCAGAAGTCACTCAGGGGGGCACACAATATTCGGTGTTGATACAGCTTCTATCTTACCAGCTCTTGGCTTGTTTCGCAGAACTCAGTAAGCTGATCGGATATCGAAATCAATACTGAACTGCATATCAAACTTGTAATCTCACGTGCAACATTCGATATACTGCACTGGAGGCCGATAGGCGAGTTAACGCAGCACCACGTTGGCTACAACAACGCACACTGCGTCTCTGTTCATGTATCGGGCCTTGTTCGCAGCATACATATGCTCTGTGCATCCATCATAATCCCTGACACTAGACTGTACACTTGTGCTCTCGCTGTGCAGGACATTAACACACCATCATCGGCTCCACCTAGTTCTATCAAGAAGATCCGCTCGACAGGCAACGCACTCGCCCCTCCTCCCCCGCCTCACCAACAAATATATAGACCTTCCAGACAGACGGACCCCCTTCCGTGAACTTCTATAAGTAAACAACAGCCTCTCTTCTCTCCTCCCGGCCCGAGGCATACGTTCTTTTGCCATACACTCGAAAAAAAGGGGGGGTGATAGAACGTACTAATCAGGCAATTACACGAAAAGGACTCAAGCATTGGTGCATTGACCTTTACATCGACACTTATGCTGCTCTAAATACAGGAATTGTACCCTTTAAAAAGAGCTAACCATTCCACCACAACGAAGGACGCCATGATGTTGATGTTTTACCACAGATCGTTGCTGAATGATGACGTCACGAATAATTTTTGATATATACCTTCAGGCGCTAAAGCATTATGGGAAGACCATTCATGTCGCTCCTCTGAGTGTTCCCAGAGGGCCTGGAAACCTAGGCAAAGGTTTCTCCCCATTACATGGTATTAACACAGGAGAACGAGCGCTGATCCCAATAATGATTAACCTGCGATACATCAAAAAAAAATGACTGATCGCCAGGTTAAATCATGACTAGACCGTATATATTTCCAGTTTGAGGTCGTATACAGAGGGCTCATCAATTTCCACGCCCAAGCATTTACTGCATATTTACTGCCATCATGGCAATTCTTTGTCTTGAACCGACTGGCATAAACTGTGTTTTTATTATTATAATTTCAATGTTTGCTTGTTAGCAATCAGCCAGTTTTTGAGACATTGAATATGAACTCTCATTTGTTCTTAGAGTTCCAGGATACTGCAAGCAATAAAAGTCAAGTTGGTGTCATCTGCGTACATTCTAGTAGTAGCAAAATCTATAATGCTTGAAAGGTCATGGATATGTATATCAACAAAGCAGTGGACCTAGTATCGAACCCTGGGGAACTCCACATTTGATTTGTTTATGCTCGGAAAGCTCACCATCGATGAAAACAGCCTGCATTGATTTGAGAGATTTTAAACGATTTAAACCACTCAAAGCTTTGTCCGTGAACTCCCATATACTCTAGTTTAGTCAGTACTGAGATTGTGATCGACCGTATCAAAGACCTTCTTGAGGTCTAAAAACAAACCGCCGTTTATCAATCCTCTGTCTATATTAAAACTACACTGCTTCATAAGGTCAAGGAGTGCAGTAACTGTTGAGTGGAGGGATCTGAATCTAGATGTTCTTCCTGCTTAAATAATCATAAAGCTTCTCATAATTTATTATAACCTTTTCAAAGATTCTAGCTATGGTAGATAGAACTGAAATATATAGGTCTATCATTATTTAACCTGCGATCAGTCATTTTTTTTTGATCGCAGGTTAATCATTATTGGGATCACTTCGTTCTCCTGTGTTATACATGTATGGGAGAAACCTTTGCTAGTTTCCAGTCCTCTGGGAACACTCAGAGGAGGAATGAATGTCTTCCCATAATGCTTTGCGACTGAAAGTAATATATCAAAAATTTTCGTGACGTCATCATTCAGCAACGATCGTGGCATCAACATCATGGCGTCCTTCGTGTGGTGGAATGGTTAGCTCTTTTAAAGGGTACAATTCCTGTATTTAGCAGCATAAGTGTCGATGAAAGGTCAATGCACAAATGCTTTGTGTAATTTGCCTTTATTAGTACGTCCACTGCGTTTCAAAAGAAGACTCTTGCTTTAGGATTATTGGTTTTGTTTGTCGCCAAAAGCATGCACGTGGGTTTTGTGGAGAAAATAGCTGAAACAAGGGTTTCGCGACGCTGGTTCCTCGTGTCTGCGTACACGTATGTAGTGCAGAAGATTTGAGTGGCATCGTGAATAGTTCAGTTTTATTTCATGTCTTCATGCACGAGCTGCGAACCGAAGGTGAAGAAGACTTATCATATTGGCGAGCTGAACACGATCAAGAAAACATTTCTATATTGCAACGCATTTAAATTAAAGTTAGTTTCCGGCGATAGTCGCTCGTTCGTCAGTAGTTATTGATGGGAAGAAAGATTCCAAAGTTGAAACGGGCTCTCCTTCATGGTCAACTTGAGTTGTTGGATCTTTGTATTAAAATTTCCATAGAATGTATGTGGTATCTTCCCATATAAAGATTACCCAGTAAAAACCAGCTTAGCAAAAGGTTCTTAAATAATTGTGTAGTTTTCTGGCAAATTAAGTTATTTAGGTTCTTTGACCAGGTTCCTATTTTCTTAAAAAATATATATTTTTGAGCTGCTGGAAGAAAATTGGTTGTTTCTCATATAAAAAATGCAAATAATGTCTGAATGAGCTGCAATCTAAACAAGAACAAACTCTATCTTAAATTATGTTATTTCTCTCAATCCAGGGGAAACAAACTAACGAAAGTTAAAATATTTGAGAACACAACAATTATAATAATTTCCTGATTGCCAGATTACTGTCTTGGACCTAAAGGTACATAAAGGACCAGGTTTACAGGGGTTTAAATGAAAATCTTTGCCTAGCAGGATCTAAAAGAAAATTGGTTTCTAATATATGCAGGTTTTAAATGCAGTGTGTATTCATGAAGGGAAAATGTTCATTAATATAATAAATTGTTATTTTCTTGTGTAATCTGTACCGTTGGTTCCAATGTTTTGCCTCTGAAATAAACTTGAGTTGACGTAGTTGTATTTAAGTTTCTTTTGTTTGTTTCTTGTGATTAAAGTGAATTTTGTTTTAACTTGGGGAGCTTTTAACAAGGAAAGGGGAAATAGTTCCCTCTATTTTAAATGGATATCCTTGTCGGGAAGTATCGGGTAATATTGTGTTGATTAGGTGACTTTGTTATCTTGGGTTACAATCTAGGTAAGGATTGTGTTCAAGTATCATAAGTATGTGTGAAAGAAACAATGTATGCATGTTTGTGGTTTGAGTGGAACTAAAAGAAAAGAGATACTTGCTGCTGAATGTTTGTTGGTTTGGAAGTTGACGCAAGAGAGATGGATTGTGAGCATTTATAATTGTTTGATGTTTAATCAAGACTCCTGGGGATACTCCCAGTTAACTAATTTGATGCGGCCTGCTTGACAAAAATGACCAAAATTTGTGATTTTCCGTACCCCAATTATGACCAGATAAAAAAAAAATTGATACCCTATTTACGACCCTTGCATTGCAGCTGACACAGTTGCCCTAAACAAATCAAAAAATCAAAATCAACTTTATTTATACAGAGTAATATCTAGCGTAGAAAGGACTGTTCCGCAAATAGCATTGCTAGTCTGGGCGGAACAGTCATACAAAACAATTACAATGAAACTAAAAACAGTTATACAAAACAATTACAATGAATAATACATTTACAAGAGGAGACTTACATAATTTATAAACAGATTGTACCAAATCATTAAATCGTGAAATAGTTAATATAAATTACAAGTTCAATGACCCTTACAAGATATGTTTGAATGAAGAACTCAAGTTCAATTGTACGTTTTTAGGGCAGAGGTAATTTGGGAAATATCAATATAGTCATCATGCTTCTTTAGAATATCGAGAAGGAAAGAGTGGAGTTTTGTTTGAAATTGTTTCTTGGGGAGCTCTCTTAATGATGCTGGCATCTCATTCCAAATTTTAGCTCCTACTCTTGAGAAATTTCTAAAGGGCTTGTGTTTATGATCTTATCGATAATAATGAAATTGTGGCTTCCCTTAAACATATCAAATTCAACACTAGAGTACCAAAAAAACACATCCTATATGACCAAAGTTGCCAACTCAATACCCTATCTGTGACCAAAACGTCTGAAAAACCATACCCTATGAAGCTGCACAGAGCCCATATAAAGGGAATATCCCTCAGGTCAAGAAGTAAGAGAGGGTTATGGTCTTCAATAAATTAAAGCTGCTTAAAGTTTTTGTAATTTGTGAAACTGTGGACCGCTCCAGTGATATCCAACAAACTCCGCCACTGACTATGATAAAGACTTTCTAGCAGATCTCACTTCATGGAGTTTATAAATTATTAAGCAGTAATGAACAAGCTCCCCAGCTGAGTTTGAGGAAAAACATAGTGGGCAGATATTCAGGCTCAGTCTGTTCTCTTTACCCCAATAGAGAGCCTGTTAACTGTTAATGAAATTTAACCCCCACTTTGACCCACACAGGATGATGTGAGAAAAGTTTCTCAAAAAAAGAATAAATTATGTATTACTACCCTTGTAACTTTTTTCAGAAATAGGACAACTTATAACAGTACTTTCTTCATGACTAGGGAATGCTTTAAATAACATAAACAAATTTACTAGGAAATTTACTGGTCAAAAATGGTATATTATTTTGTAAAAGAGTCTTACTGCCCTAGAACTTGCACAATGTAGATTAAATTCCTAAATAATATACACATGCAAATGCTCTGTAATTTTTAATCTCAACAATTTTGTTGATAACTTTGGTCTTATGAATGATAAAAGAACTAAATTGTATGTAAAATGAAAACACAGGGAAAGCATTCCATTATACTTCATGAACTCAAGTTGCAATAAGTGACTTTTGATATATCGAAATTCAGGATCATCAGCCTGGTTAACAAATGATGGTTTCCTTATGGCAGTCCAATTTTCTTTTTCGGGCTTTGATGGAGTTGACCCCGTTATGAAATTATGAGAGTGTAACTGGCCTGGTGAGCACTCAAATTTGTGGAATCCATGCCGGCTGTTACATACACCTAGGAAAATAAACCAATACTCATTTATACAGCATATGAAAGTGTTAATTGCACTCCTATTCTGCTTAGAAAATTATGAAAAGCAATAAAAATTGCATATCCTTTCCTTTTCATGTCTCACACGGTAGTCTCTTGTTCAGAATGTGACATGCGAAGTCTGTGCAATTCCCGATTTGTCTCATTTTTGAAACCTCCAAAAAGAAAGAAATCCTGGGTCACTAAGGGTCACTTTGGTATTCATTTGTGTATGGACGTTTCTAGAATTGAAATCTTTATCGTAGATTGGAATTACTCCAGCAGAATTGTAACTACGAATGAATTTATGCACCTAGTCAAAGCCGTGTTTACAAAAGGTTTGAAACACTGATTGAAAAGCATCATAAAATAGCTATGTTGAATGATCAATTCCCACAAAATAGTCTGCCGATAAAGGATAAAACAATAAAGGCCTAATATCAAGTGTACTTACCTCGGATAAGCGCTTCGTCTCGAAGAAAATCGAACTCAAAGAACCCCGAAATTCGCCGCATGTTCTCAAAACAGGCGCCATCTTGTAAAATCGAACAACGCAAAGGAGTATGGGAAGACCTTCATTCCTCCTCTGGGCTAGCGGCATGGATCACGGGCGCGTGCACCTAGCGACGACGAAGCTGATTTCCGTTTTGTAAACAGTCGATGCTATTTTTAACGGTCGATGCCATCATTGGTAACCAAGCCTTTCAGTATGAACGATGCCATATCTGCTTTAGTTTAGGCCTGGACAAGGTAGAAACTGGATATAATTTTAGATGTCGCGAAAATGGCATCGACCGTTTACGAAACGGAAAGCTGCGACGACGAACGGCGACGTCGCACACATGGCGGCCATCAATAGCTAACACCAAGTCATAGAGTCTTGGATTACAGCATATACCTTTGATATTAGACATGCATATTACGTTCAATTGACAGCTGTCATATCATGAAATCCGCTGACCCCTCTCACGTGACCATATCGTCGGCTCATGTTTAGAGCTCATCAAGGTCACGTGTTTTGTTTTTTTTTTTTTTTCCAGTTGACCGCTGACCAAGTACTGGATTTCGTTTGGATCGTGAGCTTATGTCAGATTAACTTGTGGAAAACGGGGCAGGATTGTTCGGAAGCCGGCTAACGCTAACCTAGGTTTAAAAGGGAGGGATTCACGGTTCTGCACAGGTGTCAGTCCTGTCACGAGCCTATTGTTTTCTAACCAATCAGTGGCCAGTAGACCTCCGCGTTCGGAATAGAGGTTACGCCGTCGTGACAGCTGTGTTCCGTGTTATTGACTTGTTCCCTTTTGATAGTGAGATTTCATCGCTTTCGAAAAGGAACGTCTCCGGAAGATACTGCCACAGAAATTTGCAAGTGTAACGGCGTGTGTTCCTGAAAGGATGGAAGTAAAGCAAAAGGCTGTCGTTGTAAAACGCTTGGCGTATTCTGCACCGAAAGATGCAAATGCCTTGCGACCGGCAAAAATTGCCAGAATCAGGTGGGATTTTTACTTTCCTTTTCACTTATTTCTTACTTCAGTTGCTTCCGTTGTATTCAGAATAACTCCACTCAAATGAATGACGATTCTAATGTATTCTAGGCGATTTCATTTAATCGTAACGAAAAACTATAAAGAAGTTTTTTAATTCGCTTCTCAAGTCTCGCCATCTCCAGTGCCAGCAATTGTGCTACGAAGTCTGAGTAGTTGTTGAAGCAGTTTCTCCCTTTCAAGAACTTCCACATGATGTGGATCCGCCTGAGAAGCCAAACCTTAGATCTTGCTCCGTTCCAGATCGATCGATTGAATTTGTTGACCTCCAGAGCATCAAGCGATCGACCTGCCAGGCTGTCACGGCGTCGCTTTCGCGACTCCATAGCATATCACGATGTTGATTTAAAAAAAAAAAAAATAGCGCTTTGAACCAACCTTTCCAAGTATTTAATACATAATGAATTAAATAATAGATGAAAGAGTTCATCAAATAAATGACAGTAGATGACCAAATTTTGCGGTGGATTTCAATGGATTGTCATGAAGCTTGACAATCGCCAATATCTCTTCGTCCCGTATGATTTATCCTGAACGAAGAACCGCGGCGCATGCCCATCGCGGTGAAACCCTCCCTTTAAAGTTAACCAAAATATAGCTTTATTTTTTGTATATGGTGATCATTAAAACTCAAAATAGGCCCCAGTTGTTCAAAGACTGGCTAACACTATTCACCGGATAAATCACTATCATGTGGATAAGTGTTAACAAAAGAAACCACTCTATCGCAGGCTAGTGATTTATCCAGTGGATAGAGTTATCCAACCTTAAAACAACTGGGGTCAGGAGGCCAAGCACTACAGAGGAAACCTCACTGCAAAGTTTCGAAACTCAACTAAAATTCTTCCTTTCCCTGGGTTAGCTTAATCGTGCTCTGATCAACCTGGCCCAGGAGCTACGCTTATACGCTGGCCTAAATCTATATATTAGTCCCATTTCGAAAATGTACTGTATTTGTTTTTTAATTGCAATTGAATATGGC
Source organism: Platygyra sinensis (assembly GCA_019787425.1). Lineage (NCBI taxonomy): Eukaryota > Metazoa > Cnidaria > Anthozoa > Scleractinia > Merulinidae > Platygyra > Platygyra sinensis. The sequence goes on along the minus strand of JAHPZR010000873.1, from coordinate 24,895 downwards.
AAATCGCAGACATGTTTTTTTTAAGCGCTTTTGGTCATGAAACCCAGGAAACAAATAAATTGTTGAAACACTAAATTCGCTTTGACCTGTACCTTTCAAAAGGTGATTGGGGCGTTCGCATTTAGTGGTCGTGCAAAACTCGACAATTCATTTTATTACAAACTGATTGATATAGTTTGACAGACAGCTCTGTAAGATTTAATTTGATGTAGAGGTTTAGGAATCTACAATTTTAAACTGGACGCGCTTCATCACTTGGACTCGAGACACACGTAAAGGTATAGGTTACCTTAAATCAATTTCGATTCGTGTCACGCACTTTGTTAGTAAATACTTATTCGCTCCAATCCAAGAATAATAAACTCCAAGTTTGCTATTAACTCAACTTGTGGAATGCAAATTACCAGCACTCGCATTACTGCAATAACTAAGATTGCTTTAAGGCATCTTCTGCATGTAACTCATATATATAATAACCACTATAGTTCTTTGTTTTAATGATGTTATTCAGCCAAGAGTAGTTTCCTTGCCCGCTATAACAGACTTGATGTGCCAACACACCTTTTCCAAGAGAGATGGTTATTTCTTGCATTTTTTTAAAGTTATTTATTGTGCTCAATGATCAAGTTAAGAAAATAATCATATAATCATTTAAAGGGACTTTCAGACTGCTCTAGTTAAGCAACTTATCCCGAATCAACTTACCAGCGCCAGCGTTACCACAGTAGCTGAAATTACACCAAGATGACCTCTGTAACTCATAGACGTAATAAGAACTGCAGTTCTTCACTTGAATTATGTTGCGCCACAAACAACAGTATGCCATCCCACTAAAACAGACTCTGTGTGGGACCACACCATCGGTGATTGTGGGGTGTGTACCATTAAGCCAACCTGGATGTGTGGTACCACAGTGAAATCTAAGAACACACTTGTCTGGCATACGGTCCCCAGCAGGTCCTTGAAATCGGTACCAACCAGTTTCTAGTTCATCATCGCAACGCGTATGCGGCTGCAATGCGTTTCCTTGAGCGCGGTATGCTCCTTTAAGAACTGAGTAATTTTTGCAGCCATCAACTAGAAGTGAAAACAAAAAGATAGTTATACTCGACAAAATTTAAACACAATGCTATTATCTTAATTTATTTTCTTTTATATCGACAAATTTCAATTCCTCGATCAGTAAAAAGAAAAGTTAGTCATTTGTAAAATCTTTGCTCCCTTTTTTGATAACGCTAACTTAATTCTCATCTGCATGTGGGACGTGCCTTCCTTAAGTCAGAAGGTAAATTATTGTTTCTCATCGAACGAGCAAGCAGTTGTCTTGGGCCAACTGGAAAACATAGACTGGACTCTGGACTGGACTCTGGACTGGACTCTGGACTGGACTCTGGACTGGACTTTGGACTGGACTTAATTATACGAAGTTAATATTTAACTAATAATATTAGGGCTAACCATTTCTATTTAATTATCAACCAGCAGGAAAATTTTTCAACACTGTCGACACGTTTTGAGGAACATAGACGAAGAATCTAACAATGCTGTCCAGTAACTTAAAATCAAATCAAGTTACGTTACGTGACGACGATATATCTTAAGCGTGCGCTGTCTAAAGAATGGTAGGAATGTAGTTCAATTCAATATATTCGATATGTTAAGCGCGATCGCTTTGCACACTATTCAGTACTACAATTGAACCAGATAGGACTATGAAACTAAGCACTTCAGTTGTTTACAGCGGAACGTACAGGCCACTTGTACGCTCGGCTATGATTTCGTGAATGCTATGAAAGTTTGAAGTCATCACGTTACAATGTAATGATGTCGCCACGCGATCATATCTCCTGCGTACATGCGTGTGCTATTTGAGGAATGTAGTCCGATTGAATGAAAAGAATATTTAAAAAAAAATGTATGCAGCTGAGAAGAAAAAATACATTTGCTTTTATCTTTAACTTTAATTCGTAATATAGAATACAAAAAAGGGGCAAATACATTTCGTGAATTCTTATAATGAGATTTAAAAACAGACATCCGTACCTCAAATCAGTGTATAAAATTAAAGAAAGGGATAGGCCTTTCTTGCGGTCGCGTACCTCTGATGTCACGCTTCAATATTTGTAGGATATTACACGGTGGCGAGAAGATATTATGAATGTTGTGTCCGAATGGCACGAGCAATGTCTCACGAGTGAGCGTAACCTCTATATAATAAAACGTAATACAAGCTGAACAACAAAAACACGAAAAACTATGAAATTCTTGGTCGTGTATCAAGTTATGTGGTTTCTTATCACTACAGTTATTTCAAACCACTACACTATCCGAAAGGAGCTGTGGTCCTGCACACTGCAATTTAAATTCTAGGTGTAAACCAAGACTCGCGCTCTTGGAAGAACACGTCCACATTGTCAGATCTAGCACTCTGTTTTCTCTTTATTTGTAATGGAAGAAAGGTTTTCTTGTTAACTTGCGTACCCTTGAATCAAAGTACTTTGCTTTAATTACCTCGGATAACGGACCTCCCCTATAGTCAAAATTTTTATCACGTTGCAGTCCTTATCACAAAAAAGTTAATTTCACACGAAACCACGTTAATGTAACTGTACTGATAACGCTAAAAAGGTTGATGACAGTACTTTTTTTCGGTATATTCACTGTTGGCTTGTTGTCCAGCACCGATGGTAATTTGCGAACGACGATAACTGCCAAAATATACGAAAAAGGAAAGATAGTGACTAAGCTACTCTATATTCTGTTGCAGTTAATTTGTGCCCTGTGTGGAATGAGAATAAAGTAGGGAACGAAAAAGCACGATTGTTTAACTCGTACAAAGGCTATTTATTTTGATAAATTTAGAAGTGTCAAACATTTCCGAAACGAAAAGATATTTCTGATAAGATATCTCGAAGCAAGAGAATTTTAAGGCATTGTGGCTTCCTCCCTGAAGCATACTCATCTGTGCATCGTATTTGGCCAGTATCCGGCTTGAAGGCACATATCGGATCGCCCTTCTATTTTGTTAAATCTTAGTTTATACGAGTTCGCGCGATTCATTTTTCTTCGGTATATTTTTGTAACATGGAAAAAAGTCCTAAGCCAAGTACCGGTTACGCTGAAGTTGTAAGCGGAATGGAGTCGAACTCTGATCATGACGACAAAACGTGTCGACAGTGTTGAAAAATTTTCCCGCTGGTTAATATTTAAATAGAAATAATAAAGTCCAGTCCAAACTCCAGTCCAGAGTCCAGTCCAGAGTCCAGTCCAGAGTCCAGTCCAGAGTCCAGTCCAGAGTCCAGTCCAGAGTCCAGTCCATGTTTTCCAGTTGGCCGTTGTCTTGGATGTTTGTTCTTTTACAAAGCAGATGGAATAAAGAAAAACACAAGAAATTTCAAGATAAGAAAATTCCACTTCACAGTTATTTTATTATTATTATTATTATTATTATTATTATTATTATTATTATTATTATTATTATTATTATTATTATTATTATTATTATTATTATTATTATTTTTACAATTTCGCACGTGCATTCCGCTTTTGCTGTGGAATAGTTTTTTTGTTTGTTTGTTTGTTTGTTTGTTTTTCTTTGCATAAAAAAAAATAATAATAATAAGTAGGGTCACTTGATCAGTTTTTGAGATATTAGTGTCGTGAATAAGGGATATTTAGCGGGCTCCCTACGCGCAAATTAAAATCTCGACTTTCCAAGATCGAACTTTGCGCATGCGTGAGGGCGGTTTGCTCATCATTTTAAAAGCCCAAAACTCTACGCGAATAAACGCATATAATTAAAGACGAGTACAATAAATACCCGAGGGTGACACTTGCTTATTGAAAAAAGTAGTTTTTATTTTATTTTTATTTTATTATTATTTTTTTTTTTAACAGAGATCTTTATTACCGCTACATCATTTGCAACAATTTCACTACAAAATTTAAGGTTACAAAAAATTACAATTAAGAATTAAGATTCCAACGATTAATATAACATACACTGCAACCAGGCTTGCTTCACGTATACTTAGATTAGATTATAATCATTTACAGTAAGGAGAGGAGAGGCTTCCATTGTGAAAGCGATTTTACTTTTTGTTCTTTGGAATAAAAAATCGATCTTTGCACAATTAACTTGTCTTTAACGAATTCAAGAAAGTGATCAAAGCTTGGGGGTTTGATTTCGCTCCTTTTCAGGAAGATATGTCTCTTGCCAAGAAGGATTTGCCTTTTAGGATCTTCGGGATTATAGCCATACATTATACTTAAGTCATCAAATAGCAAACATTTACCACTGTGATTTTTCCACCAGCTAATTACTTCAAACCAAAACTTTTGAATTACTATACAGTTAACTAGCATATGGGAGAGCGTTTCTAGGGAATCACAATGTATGCAGAGAGGAGAGTTTACGATTTTCATTCTGTTTAACAGAACCCCATGTGGAAGAATATTATGAATAATCTTATATTGAAATATGCTTAATTTTGTTTCTTTAGTTATTTTAAATGGAAGCATATAAATGGAACTAAGTTTGGAACTGTCTAATCCTTGCCTGCATAGTCGAAGGCTAGCCAACGGTTCTACAAATTTCCTTTGAATAAGTATATTGCGAACCTTCTTGCTAGTAGCCACGTTAATTTCCTTAGTTGTATTTTGTTCCATATCTTGATTGTTCATAATAAATCCCGGTCTCAAAGCGCACTTCCATCAATAAGGTATAGCTGATATTAAGCCAAATAACTTAGTAAAAGGCGCCTTGAGACCAGTTTTTAAAAGAAACATATTAAGTGTGAGAAATCTGTTTTTTTCATCAAGCAGGTCTTTAATTCTAAGTATACCAGCTTCATGCCATTCTTTCCAATAAACTGTTTTACCGTCTATTAAAACATCCTTATTATTCCATAAGATTACATTCTCAACACAGATTTCATTGTCCGAAGTTTGCTCTCGGACTTCCGCCCAGGTGTTAAGAACGTCAGCGTAAAATATTGGTAAGTTGTTTAGGCCTAGAAATTTTACATCATAGTCACAATCAAAAATAAATGGCCCTCCAACATTTTTTAAATAAAATAAAGGAATTGACATCCACTGATCCTCTACACCATTCTTCATTCTTTGAACCCAAGCACTTTGTAACGACTTGGATATAGTCTCAAATTCTGGTAAATCCAGCCCTCCTCTTTCTTTTGGACCTATAAGAGTATCCCTTTTTATCTTTGGTTTCTTGTTATTCCAGACAAAATCTGTAATCAATCTATTAGTGATATCTATATAATGAGGCGGTGTATGTATGCACGAACTTACAAAGATCACTTTCGATAGCCCTAATGTTTTGGCGATTGTTATCTTGCCATAAAGTTAGAGATCTCTTTGAGTCCATATATTAAAAAAGCTTTTGAATTTTACATATCTTTTGTGAAAAATTTTCCTGTTCGCAAAGTTTTAGATTGTAAGAGAATGATACCCCTAAGGCAGAGATAGGCCTTTGTGGCCACTGAACTCCAAATAGTGTATCAGTCCTATTTTTTTCCAAGCCACATTGCTTCAGATTTGCTTTGGTTAATCTTTAAACCGCTGCAATCTTTAAATAGGTCTAATAACTCTAACAGTTTCAAAAGCGACTCTTTATCTTTGCAAAAGGAGGTGGTGTCATCGGCATATTGAGAGAATTTTATTTCTTTGTTTAGGACTCGAATTTCCTTTATATGTTCATCAGCTCTTATTGAGCAAGACAGTATAATTCTGCGGCTAAAATGAACAACGAGCCAGACAAAGGGCAGCCTTGTCTTACTCCTCTTTTTAGAGTAGATGACTCGGAGGCGAAGCCGTTGTTTATTATGCAGCTAGAAATGTTTGTATACAGAGTTTTCAACCAAGTCTTAAAGTCGGGTCCAAATTGAAAGGTATCTAAAGCTTTAAATAGGTACTCCCATTCTAAACTATCAAAAGCTTTTTCAAAATCGATAAATAAAGCAATTCCTTCTATGTCCTGGTCAAAGGTGAAATTGAGGATGTCGCTTATAACTCTGATGTTTTCACCGATAAATCTTCCTTCTACGTAACCAGTTTGCGTGTTATTTATAACTGCCGATAGAACCTTTTTAGTCTGAGAGCTAAAGCTTTAGAGGCAATCTTATAATCCACATTTAAAAGTGAAATAGGTCTCCAATTTACAAGATACAATAAATTTTTGTTCTTTTTTGGAATAAGACGTATGATGCTTTGTCTTTGAGAAATTGACAGCTCACCTTTATGGAATCCATAATTAAAACTGTTTACCATTATCTTGCCTAATCGACTCCAGAAGAAGCTGTAAAATTCGGCAGTAAAACCGTCATTGCCAGGGGATTTGTTTTTTTGGAAACATTTTAAAGCATTCCAGCACTCATTCTCCTTCAGCAAGCCTTCGCAGTTCTTTCTTTGTTCATCATTCAGCTTTTCTACCTTGTTATTATCGAAGAAAACTTCGAATTTAGGATCGTTTACTTGAGGATTTTACGACGAATATAAGGATTGATAATATCTTTTTTGTTCTTTTAGGATTTCCTTTGGGTCCGTGATACTGGGTCCGTTTTCTTGTATAAGGCTGGTAATGCATTTATTTTCATAATTTCGTCTCTCAAGATTAAGAAAATATTTCGAACTTCGTTCGCCGAACTCATGCCAACGGGCTTTGGATCGCACACATGCTCCTCTTGCCAGATCGTAGGAAATCTTATCCAATTCGTTCTTAACTTCAATGTATTTCTGGACGGCTTCTGGTGAAGGGCAGTTTTCACCCATATTTCTCAGTCTTGAGACTTCCTGTACGAGATCTTTTTCATAATCTTTTTTTTTCATTTTAGCTTTTTGTTTTGAATGACTAATTATAAACGCCCTTATTTCCATTTTAATCAACTCTCATAAGAGTCCGTGATCTTCAAGATCTTGATGCTTGTTTATAAAGTGCGGAATTTTAAACATTAATTTTTCTGCATATTCATCATCTTCTAAGAGGGAGGAATTGAATTTCCAGAATCCGGGTCCTCTTGGGTATTTCTCATTAATTGGCAATTCCAACGTCACTAAAGAGTGATCGCAATGTGCAGCGTGTTTGATTTCACTTTTTTGCACAGGGAAATTTTATAATAGTTGACGGGCTATTAGCCAATAATCTAATCTGCATTTTATTTTCAAGTCAGATGTTCGCCAAGTAAATTGTTTTTCTTCTGGATGTAGCGTTCTCCATACGTCGTCTAAATCTAAAATGCACATTAATTGCTCGATCTCACTGGCGACATTCCTTTTTAACGAGACATCACGTCCTCCTTCTTTATCGGTTTTGGAAAGAGGGCAATTAAAATCGCCATCTACTATAATGTTGTCGCTGGGAAACTGTTCAAGTAAAGATCTGATTTGTTTAAAAAATATAATTTGCGCGTTATCATTATTGGGTGCGTAAATATTGGCACAAATAAATTTCTGATCATCTATAGAAAACTACAGGATAAGAATCCTGCCGTTTTCACAACAGATTTCATTTTCTACTAGCAGTTTGAGTCAAGGATTAAACAGAATTGCTACTCCTTTGCTGTGTTTACTTCCATGACAGAAGTACACTTTACTACCCCACCCGTTACTCCATAATTTTTCTTGGTCCCCAGTAGAGCTATATGTCTCTTGCAAGAAAATTATTGAGTACTTGTTAACGTGCAGTTGCATGCCGAAAAAATAGCTCTTCGTTTTCTTGAACTATTTAAACCCCTAACATTTAACGTAATAAAAGTTAACTTATTCATATTAACGGACAAATATCGATATCTTAATAGTTTCACAATACAGAAGCCTTCCTAAGCTAAAGCCTGGAGAAAACATTGCATCACTTACAACATAAAAACGAAAATTACCTCTTATGAAACAAATTCAAAAGGCATTGCCTGTGAAGTTCATTTAACTCCAACAATGGGTAGAATGTGAGATTAAAGTTGTTGTTGATCAGTATCACTCCGACGGCGTTGCTAGGTTAACTCTTTGCCTCTTTCATTTCCTGGCGTAGTTTTGCTAGTTCTTCTGTTCCTACGATTCTGTGACGGCCATTGCCATCGACATATTTGAGTATTGCATGATATGCGATGTAGACTTTCCGGTCGTCTCCAAGTTTCTTCTTTAGAAACTTTCTGTAGGGCACGAGCATTTGCCTCCGCCGTTGGGTTTTTTTGGCGAAATCCTCACTTATACCGATGGCATTTCCGTTTAACGGGTTATCCTTTAGACGAGCGGCGGCATTCCTTTGTACCTTCATCTTATCCGTGTATCGAAGAAAAGGGACGTGCATTGGTCTGGGACCCTTTTCACCAGCAGAAGGCGTTTTGCTTGGCGTACGGTAAGCCCTCTCCAGCTCAACATGGCCACATATCGTTTCAAGGCCCATATGCTGCGTAATAAAATCCTGTACAAAAGAGATGCAATCTCCTTTTTCGGCTTTCCTGGTATATTGTAGAAGACTAAGTTGTTCCTTCTTGACCTGTTTTGTAATTCTTCGATTTCATCCTTCAGCGCATCGACATTGAAGTTATCTGCTTTTGAGTCTAAATCCGTTTTTACCCTCTGCAGTTCTGCTGTCATAGAGTTAAGTCCTCTTTCCATGTCACCTACGGTATTTTCAATCTTCAGCAGTCTTCCGTTTATTTGTTCAAGCACGTCTAGCTTCTTTAACTTTTCGTGTATGCTTTCCAAGATGGCGGCTCCGGCCTCATGTTTATGTGGTGGTGTTCTTTCATCTTCACTGCTTAGGCATGCCTCTTGTCTCGCTCGCTTTTCGTTAGGCGTAACGGAAAGGAAAATCAAAGATTCTCTAAATGGTTTGAGGTTGATTTGGCTAATTTCCTGTAACTGATAGGGTGTAACGGCAAGGCAGCGTCGGAGCGACAAAAAAAACGACTACTCCATTTGGCGCCCAGTCCCAGTCCCCAGTAGTTGTTGTTGTTGTTTTTTTTATTATTATTTTTTATTTATTATTATTATTATTATTTTTTTTTAATCTTATTTTTTTTGTTTTCCGGCTGTTTTTTTGTACAAAGTGCACTATTTGGCACTCTAGCTATCAGCAAGCCCTTGGCAATACTAATCTGATAACATTAGTAAATCGTAATATACTCTTGTGTAAAAGTTGATGGTGGATATGAGAGATGAGAACCACCCCATATTCTTCCTGGCTCCACAAAACATAACACGAAACTATACCATATCAATTAAGATCAGGAAGCATCATAGCTCCAAAAACAATGAAAAGGACAAAGAGAACAAATGACTCTGTGTACATTTAGATTCGCATGAATGTATACTAATTATTATCATTGTTATTGTAGTTAGACTTAGTTAGTAAACATTGTTTGTAACCTACACTGTTTATTCAGTTTTTAACTGATAGAAGTGTTAATAAACTATTTTATTTTTGGATGGTTTTGGGGACTGCCTTCCATACGGCACTAAGGCAATATGCCACTATGGGCCTATGGCGCTAAAGTGCAAACTTTATAATGTGTTTATTGAATGAACTTTGTTGAATTAATTAGTACAGAGGCAAGGAAGTGATTGGGGTGAGGTAGGAGGGTGCATGTGTAACTTATTATCTACGTCAGTTAGCTGCCAACATCGCGAAGCTGTGTATAAATTTGTGACAAAAGAAACATGTGGAATGCTTAAATATTGCTACAGACTCCGTGACACCTAATGAAAGCGCAGTCTTTGAGGACACTCGTTCACCGATGCAGGATAATTGGTATTTCGTGACAATCTTACACTATCTTATCTCTATTATAGGCTTCTCGTATAAGCCTATTCTTTCCTGCTCGGCCCGGCTCAGCGCAATAAACTCCAAGTTTGCTATTCACCTTAACTCATGAATACAACTTACAAGCACGGGCATTACTGCAATAACAAAGATTGCAATTAGGTTCTTCTGTAGCTCATATATATAATAACCACTATCGTTCTTTGTTTTAATGATGTTACTCAGCCAACAGTAGTTCTCGCCCACTATAACAGACTTAACGTGTCAACACACCTTCTTGTCAGCGGTTGACTACACGCTAGCGTTTTCCAAAAGATATGGTTATTTCTTTACAAGTTTTTTTTTTTTTTTTTGTTAAATTTATTTTGCTCAATTATCAAGTAAGGAAAAAAGTCATATCAAATCATATCATATCTTCTCTAGTTATGCAACTCATCCCGAATCAACTTACCAGCGCCGGCGTTACCACAATAGCGAACTGGGCTGCGCCAAGATGACCTCTGTAACTCATAGACGTAATAAGAGCTGCAGTTCTTCACCTTAATTACGTTACGCCGCCAACAACAGTTTCTCATCCCACTAAAACAGACTGTGCGTGTCACCACACCATCGGCGATTGTGGGGTGTGTTCCATTAAGCCAACCTGGATGCTTGGTACCGCAGCGAAATCTAAGAACACATCTGTCTGGCATGCGGTCCCCAGCAGCACCTTGAAGACGGTACCAACCAGTTACTAGGTTCTTATCGCAGTGCGTATGCGGCTTCCTTGCGTTTCCTTGAGCGCGGTCTGCTTCATCAAGAACTGAGTAATTGCTGCAACCATCCACTTGAAGTGAAAACAAAAGGTTAGTTATTGTCGACAAAATTTAAACACAATGCTATTATCTTTCATTATTTTCTTAAGTTTATCTCGACGAATTTCAATTCTTCGATCAGTAAAAAGGAAAGTTAGTCATTTTTAAAGTCTTTGATCTCTTTTGTGACAACGCTAACTTAAAGTAAGGTCACTTTAAGTAGGGTCACTTGATCAGTTTTTGAGATATTAGCTTCGTGAAAAAGGCATAGCCAGAAATTCCGAACCGTAACCCCCCGCGAAGCGTGACGAAACACTGCCATGTGCTCTGCTCTTATTTATAGGAAAATGTATGGAAATGATCGTTCAATCGATCCCTAAAGAAATTAAGGTGGTTGAGTTTCTTAGCTCGCATCCAAAGTTCTTTCGTTGTGGTAATACCTTTAATTTGGAAGTGGTCTCGTTTCTGTAAGTACTATAATTCTTGCGGTTTTTGCTTTTGAACAATCGCACAATAACTACGAGGATCCGCCATACTAACCTTTTAATTTCATGCAATCCATTGACTCTTTTTGAAAGCTTCTTCATCTTGCTAATGAATGGAATCATGCACTCGAATGTGGAACTTCAAGAACACACGTAGTGCTTTCAATGTCCATAATATTTGGCCCTCTTCGAGCTGGATATCTTGCGGTTTTTTTTTCATTTAAAGACGCTTGAATTTCCCGAAAACTTCTTCGCTTTGTCTGCACGGTTTACATAATTGCTCGCACCAAACAGTCGATGTACGCGAGCTGTTTTTCTCCGCTTCAAGTGTACTTTTCATAACTAAATTTCACCGCCATTTTGAATATGCTTGAAGCTATCTTCCAGGCTTCTTTTGGCAATTTTTTGAAGGAGATAGAGCCTGGGACTTGGATTTCCTTGGGTGTTTTCGTACTGCGTGACATAACAGTCACCGATCGAAAATGATTCTCGATCTGATTCACGGCTACTCAAAACCGCTTGAAAAGCCTTCTTATTCATACAAAATCGAAAGGGAGAACAGAGGAAACTATCGTTAGAGTTTTTAAACAGCTTATTTTGGTGAAATTATCTTTGGCCTGCAATAATAAATTCGAAATAATCTTTATGTTCTGCGACTCAAAGTTTGCTTGCCGGCAACGGCGCTGGCGTGACTTGTTTACGAGAAAGCCGTGAGCCAATCACAACATTGAATGTAGCGACCTATGTAACGCCTCTCATGGTTCGAAATTTCTGGCTATGAATATTTAGCGCGCGTCCTACGCGCAAATTAAATCTCGACTTTGCAAGATCGAACCTTGCGCATGCGTGAAGGCAGTTTGCTGATCGGTTGAGTCCACAATTCCACGCGAATAAACGCGAATAGTGTTTTCTTTTTCTGGAAGTAGTCGTTACCGGCATATAGTTAAAGACGAGTACCAGAAATACCCGAGGGTGACCGCTTGCCTAGTAAAAAACAAAAAAGTAGTTTATTTATGTATTTATTTATTTTCTCCGGCTGTTTTTAGTACAAAGTGCACTATTTGGCACTCTAGCTATCAGCAAGCCCTAGACAATACTAATCTGACAACATTAGTAAATCGTAGGATACCCTTGTGTAAAAAGTTGACGGCTGATATGAGGGGTGAGAGCCACCCCATATTTTTCCTGGCTCCTCAAGTCACAACACGAACCATATCAATTAAGATCAGGAAGCACCATAGCTCCAAAAACAATGAAAAGGACAAAGAGAACAAATTACTCTGTGTACATTTAGATTCGCATGAATGTATACTAATTATTATCATTGTTATTGTAGTTAGACTTAGTTAGTAAACATTGTTTGTAACCTACACTGTTTATTCAGTTTTTAACTGATAGAAGTGTTAATAAACTATTTTTTTTTTGGATAGTTTTGGTGACTGCCTTCCGCTAAGGCACTAAGGCGATTTGTCACTATGGGCCTATGGCGCTTAAGTGCAAACTTTTTTAATTAAATGTGTTTATTGAATTAACTTCGATTAATTCATTACTATAGAGCCAAGGAAGTGATTGGGGTGAGGTAGGTGAGGTGCGGCTTGTGCACCCAATCATTAAGGTCAGTTAGCTGTGAACATCGCGAAGCTATGTATAAATTTGTGACAAAAGAAACATGTGGAATGCTCAAATATTGCTGCAGACTCCGTGACACCTAATGAAAGCGCAGTCTTCGAGGAGACTCGTTCACCGATGCAGGATAATTGGTATTCCGTGACAATCTTACACTATCTAATCTTTATTTCAGGCTTCTCGTATAAGCGTATTCTTTCCTGCTCGGCCCGGCTCAGCGCAATAAACTCCAACTTTGCTATTCACCTCAACTCATGAATGCAACTTACAGCACCGGCATTACTGCAATAACTAAGATTGCAATAAGGCGTCTTCTGATCTTACGTAATAACCACTATAGTTCTTTGTTTTAATGCTGTTACTCAGTCAACAGTAGTTTTCTCGTCCACTATAACAGACTGAGGCTCTGAATGGGTGGGGGGTGTCCACATATCGGTTGTCGGCTACAATTTTCGGCCTTGGTCGGGGTCGGTAAATCCCAGTGAATTTTTTTCTCGTTTGTCGGTAATGTTCTTCATTGTTTTGTCGGTGGTCAGTTATATTTTCTAGCCCTTTGTCGCTAGTCGGTCAACTCCATTCAGCACCTTATACATCTAGACTTGATGTGCCAACACACCCTCGTGTAAGCGAATGACGGCACGCTAGCCTTTACCAAGAGAGATGGTTATTTCTTACAATTTTTTTTTATTATTATTATTATTTAGCTCAAGTGATCAAATAAGGAAACTACTCAGACTTCTCTAGTTATGCAACCCATCCCGAATCAACTTACCAGCGCCGGCGTTACCACAATAGCGAAGCTTAAAGTTAGGATGGTTAGAATATCCAGATGGCTTCTGTAACTCATAGACGTAAAACGAAGTACAGTTCTTCACTTTAATCGTGTAGTGCCATAAACAACAGTTTTCTTTCCCACTAAAACAGACTGTGCGATTCACCACACCATCGGCGATTGTGGAGTGTGTACCATTAAGCCAACCTGGATGCTTGGTACCGCAGCGAAATCTAAGAACACATTTGTCTGGCATGCGGTCCCCAGCAGCTCCTTGAAAACGGTACCAACCAGTTACTAGTTCCATATCAGAATCCCCAAGCAGCTTCCATGCGGTGTTTCCTTGAGCGCGGTCTACTTCACTAAGATTTGAGTAATTTGTGCAGCCATCCACTTGAAGAGGAAACAAAAGGTTAGTTAATGCTCGACAAAATTTGAAATATTCTGCCATTATCTTTAACTTATCAAGTGTTTCGTTTTATCTTGACGAATTTCGATCCTAGTTAAAAAGAAAAGCTTCATCTTTTTTAAAATCTTTGCTCTCTTTTGTGATAACGTAAATTTAAGGACGTTCGCGCCCATTGCAACTGCGCATCTCTAGTGCGCATGCTAAACATGACGTGGCGCGTGCCACCTCATTTATTTCAAGCGCACGCACCGAGTCGAAACTCAACAAAATAAAGAGCTGATGACCTTTTCGATAACTTGATCTGCGAATATTTTTAGTTGGATGCTCGGTGACCCCCACTTTTTTTCGGCAGATCACTTCTTTTTTCTGATTTTTTCCATTATACTAAAAAACAACAACAAAATAAAAAAAAAAAAGCTGTACGTGAGAAGTTTTTATTATTTCTCATATACTATTCAAGTAGGGTCAAATTGGTACATGGATACAGGTGTGCGCGACTTAGAAGTTTCATTTTTTAAGGCTAATTCTATCTGATTTAATGACATATGTAGGAAAGATCTATCAAATAGGCATATATATCCTGTATTAAACACACAAAACTTAGATATGATTCTTAAACTTAAATATATGCCGATAGCAATAAATCTGGCCAGAATCGCCTCGATTGACTGGAAATCCTAGAAATGCTATGGTCTGTGATACGCCTTATCTTCAAAACGAGTTCGGTGATCTCCGATTTTTTTTTTCGTTTTTAATATAATTTTATCATTTTCTACATGTAGTCAAAGTTTAAAAAAAAACCTGAACGTGGAAACTTTTGGGCGCGAACGTCCTTAATCACAACTAGATGCACCTTCCTCATGCCAGAAAACAAATATTTCTTTCTTATCGATAAATCAAGCAGTTGACCTGGAAGTTTGTTTTTTCCTTCGCAAAACTTTACAACCTACGCTGGTGATGTTGAGCTCTTGGAAGATAATCTTAAGTCTGTATGTAGAAACAAATGATGGCCAGTTTTACACACAGCGCTA
>JAHPZR010000872.1:50000-55000 GCA_019787425.1 Platygyra sinensis | reverse complement strand
ACAAGCGAAAAGAGTTATTAGCAATGGAAAATAATAAACTACAGTTTTTCTCTGCGTGGACTGCATTGGAAAATTGTGACTTAAGTCTTCATTGAGGCACATGCACAAAGATTTCTTGGAGTATTAAAATGCTTGAAACTTTGTTTAAAGATGGAATATTTCTGCAGCTTCGAAGAAAAATTGA
This sequence comes from Platygyra sinensis, assembly GCA_019787425.1. Taxonomy (NCBI): domain Eukaryota; kingdom Metazoa; phylum Cnidaria; class Anthozoa; order Scleractinia; family Merulinidae; genus Platygyra; species Platygyra sinensis. The sequence continues at coordinate 54,816 of JAHPZR010000872.1, read as the reverse complement.
GGAACTTACTAGAATAAAATAATAAACAGGCGAAGTGTGCCTTGATGAAAAGCAGTTATATTTTAATAATGAATACTGAAAAATTTGTCTACTTATCTTTCTTCAGAATTATTCTATTGAATAGTTAAATGTTAATATTAACGCGGGAAGCAGTGTTAAACCTCTCGAACCGTGCTATTTAACGCAGGGCTTTCTAAAGAAAATATCTTTCATTCAAAGACTGCTCTTCTGTCTTTAACATAAAAAGGAACGTTTATTTCTTGAACGAAGTTCGACTGTCAGACTTCACATAAATCTGTGACGTATAAGACCAAAGATCAGATAAATGTGTTATAGAAAAACGGCGATAAGGTTCGTGATTAGGCTGGAAAACAGAAAATATATATTTTTGCGGCAAATGTAATCTTTTTCAGGAAAAACAGGAAAAGTTTAGGACTTCCCTGTTAACAAGGCTCATATTCCTTGGCCCGACTGTTTATTTGGCGTGGGACGTTTTTTTAATAATGGAGGGAGAAAACTTCACTTTTAATTAGTCCTTTTCATCGAGAAAACTGAAGTTGTTAGATCAGCAAAAATAGAAATGTACGAGCGATGATTACCACGTGGGATTATTTCAGTTAACATGTCGTTTCTCTCGTCAGTTAGTCAACAGAGTCTGACAGTAAACCAGCTACTTGTTAAGTTAACTAAGATCTCTTTGCAAAATGAACTGACATGTTTGAAGAGATAACAAGGCCCATAAAAGGAGTTTGGATTGTTCCTCAGTTACTGTGGTAACGAGGAGCTTTTGTAACTTTACTATACCAAGAAGTTTTGCCAATGATTCCAGCTTGCGGATAAACTACAGATATATTGCAGATCACTATGGCGGCAGAAAACTTTAGTGGAGATGGACAGCAAAAAGCGGTCGGAGACTTTAACTGTTCGCTAGATATAACTCCTGGATTACACGGCCAGTTGACGTTTATTTCAGTTTGAAACACTTTCATGTCCGTTATTGCATTTCTTGGGAATGTTTTGATCCTATTTGCTCTTCACAAGGAGTCTTCACTTCATCCGCCGTCAAAACTCTTGCTTCGAAGCCTTTCTGAAACTGATCTCTGTGTTGGTCTTATTACAGAGCCTCTCTTTATTACCTATTGCACGTGTATAGCGAATGAACATTGGAATATGTATCGCTACGCATCAACTCTCTGCTTTACAACGGCCACTATTTTCTGTGGAGAGTCTATGTTGACACTGAGTGCAATAAGTGTGGACAGTCTTCTCGCCCTGTTGGTGGGATTGAGATACAGACAAGTTGTAACTTTCAAGCGAACTTACGTGATGGTTATTGCCATTTGGGATGTGTGCACTGTCTCTTCAGCAATACAGTTTTGGAATCGTGTGATAACTTTATGGTGCTTTAGCATATTAACGTCTCTGTCTCTAGTGATCTCGAGCTCCTCTTACACAAAGATATTCCTCACTCTCCGCCATCATCAAAATCAAGTAGAAGACCACGTTCAACAACCGAATCAAACAAATCAACTGAACACAGCGCGATACAAAAAGGCAGTGTCCACTGCAATGTGGCTGCAACTGACGCTGGTCGCTTGTTATCTACCCACTAATATGGTGACGGTTTTGACGAGTTATACTAGTGGAGTATCTTCATCTCTTTGTTACGCATGGATGTATACAGGTACTTTACTTTACTTTAACTCGTTGTTAAACCCGATCCTTTACTGTTGGAAGATAGAAGAAGTCAGACAAGCAGTAAAGGACACAATCAAAGAAGTGCTTTGCCTTTGTTTTTCGAGTTAGCTCTCGTAGACTAACACGGTAAAAAGATAAAAAAAGATTACCGATGTTCAAAAATAAAAGATAAGTAAGCAAGTAAGAAAGCTTTCCCGAGGTTAGAATAGCTACGTACTCATTTTTTTTCGGTGAGGTAGCTGTTGGCGAAATTTTTCATTGTTGTTGTAAATAAAAAGTCGGCCGTTTTAAATTATGAGTGATAATGTTACTGTTGTTAATAAAGAGAGAAAAACTACTGTAGTGGACTACAGCACACAGTATTCAAAGACGCTCTGATCAAGATAAGCAGTTTAGCGGGTTTTAATGTTTCTTTTCGTTCATAACACTCAGCCTGGAAACAAAATTCTTATGAGATAGTTGAGCAAACGTTTCAGTAACCTATAATAATGGAAAATCCTTTGATTCTGCTAGCACAATTCAGGGGCACCCAACGAGAAACTTCGATGAAATATCTGTTCGGGAGAGTCTACCCGTTCTAAGACTTTCGGATAATGCATTGCCAAAAAGCTACTGATTTCTTACTAAAACATCACCTAAAAGATTCGCAACCAGAGAAATGCATGGAAAAACAGTCCCTTAGATTTTCGCAAGGGATATTTTTGAAATTTCTCGCTCTAAAAAAGGTCGCCTAGCATTTTCGGGTAAGAAAAAAGTTCGCAGAGAAATTCTTTGAAGGTAACGTTCAGCTAGCAAATTCTGAAATGAAGAGTTCATTCCCTAAAATTTTCGGGCACTTCAATCTTTAGCTAAGAAATCCGAACAGATCCAATTTTTCTAGCTGATTAAAACAACTCTTTAAACAGTCTTTAAACATTACAAGGAGCCCAGAAATATCCCTCAGAGGCTTCTTTGCTTAATTTGATCGTCGGGTGCCCCTGACAATTTTAAGTATTGAGTATAAGCTGCTGTTTATGTTATTGACAGCAAAATGTTTCCAGGTTCACAGTTTCTTTGTCAGTTAAAATGAAATGCATGACTAGCTTCCTGCCTTTGTTGTCGCTCTGGCGGATAAACAAGTTCTCTTAAAAAAAAACTAGGCATGCAAATGAATGATGCACAGAAAACACAGAATGCAACATTTGTTTTGATCTCAATTAACATTCACTGACAAACTAAGTGAAACACGCTTCCTGTGTGTCAGGAGTTTGTGATGTTATATTTCCTTTTGATGTACGCCTCAGAGTGTAATTACACATTCAAAATTACGTAAAAGGAAATTGAGATTTGATTTTTGATTTCAAGTCCAGGAAAATGCTTTCTCTCAGGATTTTCACAGTATGCCGATGTAAGCAGAATTATCACTGGAGGTTTTCTGCAATTGCTGAACTATCCCTGCGCCTCTTTACAAACGATTACATCCTTTGGGTAGAGTGCGGGAAAACTTGATGGTGCCTGAAAGATCTCTCGGTTAAATCCAATCTCCCTAAATGACCTTTGTGGCAGTTGCATGCAATAAGGAAATACATATTTTCAAGTTAAGCCGAGTTTATTATTTAAAGGGCCTTCCAGGGACAGTCTAGTGCTCTACCAACTGAGCTAACCAGGCGGGATGCATGTTATAACACCACAAAAAACACTAATTTCCCTGTGAAATGGTATATTGGGTATTATAACCCACCCGTTAATTTTTGAGTGATTTTATTGGCTACTTTACGTCACGTGGTATAAATCTCCGGACAGTTATCACGCAATAACCCCCGTCCGAGTCGATATTTGTCCTCCGATTGTTTCCGTCAAGGAGAAACATAGTCAGTACAAGAATTTCAACTTTTCTTTTCTCTTATTTTATGTTGAAGGAAACCAAGCTAGTTTTATTGAGTCTAGCGATGATGACATTAAAAAGCTGATGGCAAGTGCTGTTTTGGAAAGTACAAAAAAGTCACCAAAATACGCTGTCAATGTCTTTGAAGGTGGAGAAAGTCACGAGTAGACTTTTAAAGTTTAGTCCTACGTAAATTTAATCCGATTCAGTTTACAAAATAAAGATTTAATACAATGTGATAACTAACTATAAAATAAACCAACCGTTCACGTCCGACTTTAGCGTGGAGGAAGGAGAGAAAAACTCCAGTCGCACTTGAAATCATGGAGCCGGCAGAATTGTCAACCATGTTGAACACTTTTTTACGCAGAAGCCAGAAAAGTCAGTGGAAAGAAAACCATACAGTCGCTATGCGGTGAAACCCAATTCGTTCCGGACTGGACAGATTTTTTTTCTGGTTCCCTTCAAAGAAAGCCGGGCTAAATTGCAGAATACCCCGTAACTTATTTGCATCTCATTAAATAAGAATAGCATCTATTGTTATATACTTCGTTCTTCAAAGCACACCGACACATAATTTCACCATGTAATTTCACAATGTAATGTCAAAATTTCACATTTGCCCTCGAAGCTTCGCTTCTCGGCCAAATGTTTATTTTTCGGACAATCTCTCAGCCGCGGACATAATCAGCCGACATACCAGCCGGTTGTTCCCCAAAATCTCCACAGAAACGTTTCCTTTATTGATGAAGTTCAGAAGTGGGAAGTCGAAGGAAAATCCAGAAATGTCACTGTTGTTCCCCTGAAGAAAATGAGCATGTTGACATGTTGCCAGTTATGCCTGGAAGACTCTCGTTTACTAGAAGAGACAATTTTCAGTTTGAGAGACATTTATTATAATATATAAGTGATTCACAGAAAAGACTTTTTTTCTGAAACACGTTTACAAAAGTTCAAGAAAAAAGGAATGAACATGCAACAGCTGACTCTAGACAAAATCGGGTTTAAAATTCATATCATCATCACTTTGTCTCAGAGAATGACAACTTTGCACACTGAAATCCTTTGATTCCGCCGTCCTTTTTGAAATGCATGACTGGCTTCCTGTCTTTGTTGATTTGTTTTGATCTCAATTTACATTCACCGACAATCCAGATGAAACACGCTTCCCGTGTGCCAGATTTGTGTCATATTTGCTTTTGTTCTACGTCTCAATTTGTAATTACACATTCAAGCTCACGAAAACTGATATCG
>JAHPZR010000872.1:30000-40000 GCA_019787425.1 Platygyra sinensis | reverse complement strand
TTGAAACCGCCGCAAAGGTGCACGAAGAGCTAATAAGAACGGAATTCGATGGTGCATTTTGCCAAATATTCAAACTTCTAGTGATAGATTTTTTTCATTTTTTCTCTAAACGTAGAAAATCAGTAGAGAAAATGATCCATCGAAAAAAATTGGGGTCACCGTACGTCCAAGATCGTTAAATCCAGGTAAAGCTCTAGCAATGGCCATCTGCCCTATCATTTGCTTATTTTATGACTCAGCGCGCGCTCATGCATGACGTGGCATGTCAATTTGCGTGCGTAGTAAAGGCCCGTTTACACAGGCGATTTTTGTCGCTGCAACTCGATGCAATTTTTGTCGCGCTAAAGTTGCAGCTTCAAAATCGCACGTGTAAACCAGGTGCGATTTTCAGGGCGATTTGTCGCCGCGATATCGCATGGGTTTCGAACATGTTTGAAACTTGATGCAATTTTGGCGCGACAAAAATTGCATCGAGTTGCTGCGACAAAAATCGCCTCTGAAAACGGGCCTTAAGGATGCAAAGAAACAATTGGCGCGAACGTCCTTTTATGGTCATTCCCCAGTATTGCATTGCGCATCCCTGCTGCGCATGATTTTACGCATGATTAGAGCGCGCGCATTAGAAAATGGCGGTTTTTTTTCTTTACGGCTAGACCTCGCCAAAGAGGTAAATCGTCATTTTCTCGAAAACGACTACGGTGACCTAGCATTTTGTTTTTAGTTGTTTTGAATTGAATAGTAAATTTCTCTAGGTAAAATAAATTTGGGCCAATTCTCAGTGTTGCGGAAAAAACAATCGTCAGAAACGTGAATTTAGCAAGCAATCGTGACCAATCATGGTGCTATTATAAGGATTTATATGGAATAAACAAGGTGCTGCTGCTCCTAAACGAACATGGGGACCCCTCATTTTTATTTCAAAATTTAAGTTTCTATAATGTAAACATTCAATTGGCAAAGTTTGAGAAAAATCTCAGTGTAGGTTCTATTCAGTGAATGACCTTAAACGACCGCTTCAGGTGGCCGAACACAGTTTTCGCGCGCGCTCATGCTAACGCAATTCAGCGCGCGCACAAGTATTGCATAAAAACAAGCATGGCATCAATACAGAGATCATTTTATTTGCTCAATGTCCGCGCTGTCTGTACTATTTTTCTTCACAAATGAACACTGTATTGATGGTTTTACTCTTTTATTACAGAGGTATGTTAGAAAAAGTAACGATGCAAAGAAACCAGCAATTCTCAGCTTTTGTTTGTTACCGAAGGAACCCAGTTAAATGCAGCGCATGCGTAGTACGTCGAAAAAATTGCGATTGAGTGAAAAATTGACTTTCGGAGATACGCCTATTTCTCGAGAACCACTCATTAGAATTTCACGAAATTTAGAGCGAAAATACTTTAAGAAATAAGTAACTGGAGGATTCAAAAATATTAAAATTTAACAAAGGAAATTCAAGATATGCCAGTGAACCTTCAACGAGGGATAATTAAAGATCTGTTTGTTAAATTGTTATTAAAATAGCGCTAACATGTGAGTATCGTTACAAGCTTGTTGCATACAAATTATAAAGAAAATCTAATGACTAGATTTTCTGCAAATAAACAAAACCGATTTTAAACGCCTGTTTATACTTATTCATGTTGCCATGGCAACGGCGCATACGACAATTTAACTATCAAAAAGTTGAAGTTTGTGTTGTTAACTTGCTTGCTGCCATTTTTGGGGACCAAAGGATCAAGGGTTTTAGAAGCAAAGGTAAATGAAACAGAGGTATCAAAAACTGTGTTCAGCCACCTTAAACTTATGTTAATTTATGGTTAATTCAAGCTACTATAGCATAAAAGAGATGACCACGGTCTGATGCGAACTAACTTAGCACAGAGTTTAAAGATACTTACTTCAACTGGTTTAAATTCTGCTGGTAAAATTTCGACGGCATTTTGAATGTATTGTCTGATTTTCTTTTTTTCAACGCTTCTCGTTGACTTGTCCAATTCCCAGTAACTGTGGCGGCTGACAATGAACTTGACAGTGTTTTTTTTTTTTTTTTTTTTTTTTTTGTAGAGTTAACTGGCAGGCGGGTTCGAGCGACCTCATCGCAAAGAAGCTTAAGCTCCTGCTGAAGCGAAAAAACTTCAGTACTTTTTCCAACTAACTCCGTTGCATGGCTTTGAATGATTTTACCATAGTTAATAGAGTCTTCTTTCTTGCTTGCATGGAGTTGGTCGTTTTCTGCCAGCAGGTGGCGCATTCGTTCTTCGCAAGCTTCAAGAAGAGGCAATGAGACGACGGATCTCTCGGCTTCAAAACGTGCCCGTCCTCGTTTATATAGAACGTACTCAGGCTTCTCAATGTTAAACTTAGAAAGCATTTTCTCATAGGATGATCTTTCCCGGTGGCTGATTATCGTGTACTGATTGTAGTCAAACGGTATGCGTTACATTATAGTAATTAGCTTTTGGCTATAATAATAACAATACTTAAATAATAATAATGACAATGACAATGACAATGACAATGACAATGACAATGACAATGACAATGACAATGACAATGACAATGACAATGACAATGACAATGACAATGACAATGATAATGATAATGATAATGACACTAACTTTATTTCAGTTTTCGTATGTATTTAGCACTGTAGTGCTAATTGGGGACACTAAATAAGTAACTGAATATTTCAAATAGAGCATAAACTATTAAGAATCCCAGCTGGCGGGAGGCTGACCAGTTGGCTATTTACACAACGCGGTCGAGGAGTTGAACTCGGGACTACCGAGTACAAATCCAGATAGTAGCAGGGTGGAGGATTTGAACCAAGGACCTCCAGATTTCAAATGCAGCGCCTTAAACCACTGGGCCACGCTGCCTCCTCAATTAACCAATTAACGAGGGATCAATGATGACAACTGACCGCGAATATCAAAAAATGCTTCGACATGATGTTTGGCCGGATGGGTTCTTAATACAGGTTTAATTAGAAATAGAACTTTATCCACGTTGTCAACTAAAACCGGGCCAATGCGCTGTGCGTGTTTCACCTAGAAAGCTTTTTTTTTTTGGTAATTAAGAGTTTGATGGCGAATTAAGAGACAAAAACAATACTCACAATACCACATTACCAAGCGTGCACTTTATAAATACCATCTTATTAAATCTTATGGAGTTAGAAAGGTTTGCGAGTTAAATGGCCAAATTTGTAAACTCTCCTTCATAATAGTCTCTTTTAAGGTTTGCGAATTAATTGCTGGTGGTAAGTAGAAACGGACGGATCAGTCATTGTCAGTTGAAGCAGCGCCTCGATCGCATTTCCAATATGTTTCCTTGAATCGCTTAGCATTTTCAAACAAACTTCGATACTCCATGAGCATAACGCTGTTTGTCGAAATTTGTTGAAAATTTCGCTTGGGCTTTCGGGTGAATCAAAAATTTTGGTGTCGCAAGTGGAGATACTTCGTTTGAGATCTTACGATATTTCTAAAGAAACATCTTTTACTACCAAAAAGTTTGGAAGAATTTTTAAATTAGGGTTTGCTCGATAACTGCCAAATGAAATGTAATAAACAACGATGCAAGGTTGATACTACGTGAAAAGCTTAACGGGGCAACGACATGATAGAGTCCAAACTGAAAGCCAACAATTGCAACCGTGGACAGCTGTTTCGACCTTGTTGGGTCTCATCAGCACGGTTTTGCATGTGACATTGGCCAGTTGGCAAGGATTTGGATTTGAGTTTCATCTGAGCTGAGGTCATCACCATCTTAGTGACTGTATGGATGTCAGTCGACCAATTGGCAAGGATTTGGATTTGAGTTCCATCTGAGCTGAGGTCATCACCATCTTAGTGAGTATATGGATGTCAGTCGACCAGCTGATACTTCATAGCTTGCTACACCGTGCTGATGAGACCCAACAAGGTCGAAACAGCTGTCCACGGATGCAATTGTTGGCTTTCAGTTTGGACTCTATCATGTCGTTGCCCCGTTAAGCTTTCCACGTAGTATCAGCCTTGCATCATCATTGTTTGTTACTTGCTATTTTTGGCTGATCAGATCTTTTACAGATCCTGCGTTCACAGGCAGCATTTTCGTTTGCGGTACTTTGCATCGTCATGTTTCACTGTCAAATGAAATGGTCTTCTATCAGACTGATCCTCTATGTCCGTGTAACACAATCTCCTTCTCCGTCCCCCGGTAAATCTGTCGTTGCTGCATGTTACTATATCCTTTGCCCACCCCTAAAAGGGTTAATTTTGTCATCAACCGGTCATTAACTTATTTTAATTAATTTATTTTGGAAGTTTATTTACATAGGGTCAACCTCTTAAACTTCCTTTTAGGGTATTACTTGTATTTATTTGTTTGTGATACCTTGGATAAAGTATGTGTATATAACGAAGATTTTGAATCTCGCGCTCGGAAATTTGCTAAGCGTCGGTTCTTTCAAACCTTTGATATAATAACAAAAAGCCTCAAAGCCGACGGACAATTAAATGAACCATTAAAGGAAAGTGACGCCGCAGTCTATTGTCTACCCAAAATCCAAACCCAAAGTTTAATATGAAAAACCGCTTTGGGAAAAATTAAGCAGCAGTTCTCTGCGATATGGTGCTTAGTTCATAGAGCCCAACCTGTTGAGAACCTCCGGCTGCGACAATCTCTCGTAAAACTGCCAAAAGTTTTCAAGTCAAACCACTCGAAACCTCTTGTAAGCGAAAACCTTTCGTAAATCGACCACGACCACTTTCGCAGCTTAATGTTGGAAATTTTCTATCGTTTCTAGCCTCTCGTTAACGACCATTTGACAGATAATAGAGCAGAAGTTGGATAATAAGGTGTTGTAACATCACTTGAATAAAGCATTTAAAACAAGGGGTCTTCAGCTACGTTATGTAATAAGTAATGAGACAACATTATGACTCAATATTGTCTAAGCGCTCGCAAGCGACTGCCACCCGTAAGCAAACACCTAGGCTTTTGGGTGGTCGCTTATTGATCGGAGGTTCGACTAAAAGCTTATCATAGCGATAGAGGCAGTTGGGTGGCAATTTGCCAAACCTAGTTTTTTGGTATGAAATCTCCTTTATTGAACAGTTTATAGCCCTTGTTTAGAGATAGCTTAAAGCGTCCTACTAATTTTCAAGCAAATTGGCACCATGTGCTCATGCTTACTGACAAGATTTATCAAAAACTTAAAGGGGCTCAGTCACGTTTGAAAAGCTTAGCTAAACTTTTCAAATTCGTTGTTTCCAAACCGTGTAAATCTTCTCCATCCTTAACCATCCTTGTTCCTTTATGGTTTATTGTTATCTCTTTGATGTTTTTCTACCTTAAAAAGTGTTATTTTTAGGTTTCTTGCAATTTAACGGTTATTTTTTCGATGTTCAAAATATCTCAAGATGCCGTGACTGAGCCCCTTTAAAATGCGCTGCAGCATATTGAACTATTGAACTGCAGCATATTGAACGCCGGGCTTTACTGTATTACTTTGTTAGCTTTTCTACTAATAGTTCGTGGCTATAGTCTTGCGTAGCTCGTTTCGTCCCGGCCAAGGGACTCATCCGAAACCTTTCTTGGCACACTCGTTGGGTATCGTGCCTAAAGTCCCGTTCGCTAACAACTTTATCTAAATCCTCGTCACGGACACTTCAGAAACGCCAAGAAGCAGAACTAACTCTAACACTAACTACAGTCAGCTGTACCTCAGAAAACAGTTCTTTCAATTCCCAACGCCTAAGATTGTAAAACAACCGGCGTTTTTTGCCAACACTAATACTTGTTCTTGGGGTGGGCTTCAATGTAGCAAACTAAACGAAACACTCGAAATGAATCTGTAATCACTTGAACTTACTCCAATTTACAAATAGCACATTACAACGTCACCCCTAACTCTTCAGAAGCTCCCTTAAAACTCCTAAAACTGCCCTGGAATACAAACGAACTACAAACAGAGGAACAGACTGAGAAATAGTACCATTGTAGCACCATTTTTTGTCCGTTCTGATGTGTGGCTGATACTGCAGAGATGGATAATAGAGAACAAAGAATGTTTGACCAAATTAGTTTGAGAAGCCAGTGACTGTATTGAGAGAGATACCGTATTTAAATGGATTTATTATTTTGGAAACATATCATTCTCTTATTAATAATGCATAATTGAAAATAACTATACATAATCTTTTGAATCTGATAATAAAAAATTTGTTATTTCACACCTTCGATTCTCATTCTGTTTGCAGAACACTGAAATGGCTCGGTAATAATAGTGTATTACCTAACTTCACATAGTTATCAGTGCATTTACAAATATTAAACAGGCGGTAACAGCAATGCATGCAAATTAACAAATAAAGAAGCCTCGGCTGTGTGTTGCGAGTTCGTTGTTTAAAGTGGTAGGTAGTTTATAGTCTAAACAGAACGCAGGGTTGTCGGAACAGCAACAAGGTTGTTTAGTCCACACGAATGTAGTACTTGCACACAAAACTTCACAACAAGCACACGCTTGGCTTTCACTTGACCTCCGTCACACTTGTATAAACACGGCCTCTGCCAGATATGCACGTAACCTCTCTGTTATACTTCAACAAGCACGACCTCTGACGACACTTTACAAGCGACCTTTGTCACACTTCAACAATCTCTCTCTAAATAATCTCCTGGGAAAAACCACCAAAAAACTACACCGATTCGCTTATATACTTTACAGCATAAGGTTCTAGAACTTTCCGGCTCTACTAAATAAAGTAACATTACAATATTAAACTATTTACAGTATTATTCGTAAACGACTTAAAAAAGAATTGCTGAATCACTATGATACGATACTAATTAAATTTATATATGTATATGCACGAGACTTCTAGACGATTCTAGACAGTCACGCAAGTCACGCACAATTTTTCGTAACACTGTGCTCTCTTTTGTTGTAAAGCACGCAGGAAGCAGTAGAGCACGAAAAAAGTGTAGGGGAAAACACGAGACGCAGTCGGGTGTTCCCCTTACTTCTTGAGTGCTCTAGACTAGATCGGATGTGGTTAGGTTAAAAAGGAAAAAGTGACACTAGAAAATGGCTAGAGAGTTTTGCTGCAAGCGAACGTGATTGCTAAAAAGATCGTTATTGGCACAAGACGTGATTATCTATCTTGCATATCGTCCCTTTCGTAGGAGAATACTGTTCGAGGAGACAAACAGTTCTCGAAACGTGGCTATTCTGAAACTCTTTCCAAGGTTTTTTTTTTATTGTCAAGATTTGTATCAAAATTGCTAAGTAGGAAGGGAGGGTGTGGGGGGGGGGGGGGGGCGTACTTGTGATTTTTGGTCTTAAGATAGACTGGCTGTCTCGGAAGTCATCTACCGTGAACTGTCTCAGCACTTATGACCAGGATTGTATTTTGCTACACTTAAAAATTTGTGGTTTCTTCTACTGTATTAATGATGTAATATGCCAATATGTTAACTAAAACGAGTAACGATTGAACAAAACAACATTCTATTATTGATCATCGCAATGCTGTGTACATCACACAATGATCCTTTTAGCCATATTTTGTATTAGAAACCAAGCAGGCAGGGTAAACGAAAATAGGCTGTATTCAACGAAAACCAGAAAAAGATGGCTTTTAAAATATATCTCTTACATATGTATGTTTCAGTAAAATGCGGTTTTGTGTCTTTTACTGAAGACTAAACCTTTGGTGTAAATCATGCTGGAATATTGAACTGAAAACTCCCTCCGATACAACTGGTTTGACAATATCATTGTACCAGTCCAGCGGTCACCCCTTCCTTTATTGTGCATTGGAACAATTAGTTATTGATGTTTCTTTTAGCTGCTTGTGAATTATGTGTGTTTTTTTTTTACCCTCATGAGTGTGACTTAAAACTCCTCTGAATGGATCCTTATTGAAGGCTGTAAACATGGCTAAACTATAGCTAATAACAAGGCTATCTAAAATATACCAATGCGGAGGAACATTCTGTTGATTGTGACATATTTCATACGCACTGACTCATCTACAGAAGCACGTGGCATGACTTGTGCATCAACATTTATTTCTCACAGTAGTGTAAAATCGCGAGGAATCTGACCTTGGATACATAAACTTCATGTATTATATAAAACATCGATGGTGAGGTGTTACAATTATGATTAGGGATCGTGACAAAAAGAGGCAAGAACTTCATGCTAGCCCACATACAGAGCACACTCCCATATTGTCTTATCCATATATATCCATATATGGAATGTTTATCCATATATGGATATGTGGGCCACCATGAAATTCTGACCCAAAAAGAAGCACATAGTGATCTACATATATGTCTGGACATAAAACGGCACACATCACTGAGCCTCCCTTTTACCAGATTGTGAAAATCGAAAGATGTGGGAATTGTAGGAGCAGAAATCTAATTTATAATTTCTGTACTGGTAGGCATAAATTGTCTCTACAATGTTGAAAGACCATGCCGAGGACGCGTCCGTCACAAGTGTGAAAATGCTCCGCAAGCTTTAGCCCAAGTTATGTTTAGAGGTAAGGGAATCGATCGCAACGGATATGAAATTAGCATGTTCTACGATTTCCTTGTTCCTGATTTCCGATTGCCGTAACGACGATTTCTCTTCATTTAAGAATTGCACCAAGGACTGGCACGACTGCGGCCAAGAAATGACATACTATGTTCAAAACTAAGACGTCACAATTAATCGTCCGAATTTGCAAACTTTCACATACTGCATTAAGAACAAACTCCTGAGTTATGAAAGGCAAGCACAATCTCCTTCACATCTTTTTACAGGCAAATCAGAGCAAAACATAACCACCATTAAACCCTTCTCACTCGCCATCTTCTCCACGCGAGAAGATGGCGTGACATCTTCGTGTATTCCGTGACGTCGAAGTGCATTCTGGTAAAAGGTGACGCAGTGCACTCTAGTTAAATGCAATACATGAATTCGTACTCCCTTATACTAGGGTATCTAAAAGATAGTAATGCTGCGACACATTCTGTTGATAGAGACATATTTTACGTATACGTAGTAGTCATTAATCTATCTGCGCTTTCCAAGTCTTACATTATAACCTTCATTTCTTAAAGTGGTGTCAAATTGTGGTGTATATCCGTTCGATGGCGAGTCGTGACACACAAGGGATTGTGACAATAAAGCACACACACATACACATTACACTGTTCACAGTCCCCTATTTTTCCGTGCGATCGTAGATGTGGATCTTGGTCCCTTAATGCGAGCGAAACTGGGCAGAGTACAAAATGCCCGTGGGTAGAGGTGTTCGAGGGCACGGCCGGCGTAAAAAAATAGGGAGACTGTAACAGCTTCACTCTGTCTCGTGTTCAAGGGGCGTGGCCAAATTTTGGCACCTCCATTGATCAAATCAATTAACAATCTCCTCCCTGGAGAAAAAGCCCGTCAAATCAGGGAAATATGATATCGATTACATGTTGCTCTACAGTTTCGATACATTTTGTTTAAGGGTCTGTAAGTTTGGATTGCTCACGAAGTCCATTCAATGCAGTTACTAAGTTGAGTCGAATTAATGCAAGAGGAAAAATCTCTGCTCTGACTTCAAAAAGCGACAAAGCCCGCAAGTTCAGATGCGTGCCGTGTCTGTGACGTTAATTTCAGTCGGTGATTACGGCTGAAACAACAAGTAAATTTCGACCGGAAATCTATTTAAGATCTCTGAATGGGCCGAAGTAGGCAAACTTCGCCTAGCAATTCTTTCGAAAATACATCGCGGTGTTGAAATGGATCCACAAGTTGGAAAATCTTCCCGCGAACGAGAAACAGCCTCTTTTTGCTCGCGCTTTAACACCAGTCCTCCAAGACTAGAAGCAGACAGACGATCAAAATCAAAACAGTCTCCAGAAAATTCTTCCGAAATCGATGCCATTTTGGCCTGAGCCGCGAAGTGATGAATGCCACTTCCTGTCACTCGAGTTGTCATCGCTCTGCTGCGCTCTGATG
>JAHPZR010000872.1:0-25000 GCA_019787425.1 Platygyra sinensis | reverse complement strand
ACTCAACGTTGTCTTCCGCTGTTCTTTGTGAAGAAGTTGTCGAGTGGCTGTTGCAGAATACAGTAGAACCGGAAACTATCCTCTGCAATAACAGTTTACAGATCAGCCGAGATCATACAGTTGTTCGACCACGTACGTGCGAGCAAATCTCTCTCCAGAACACTTTCCCGTACACTGAGCGGTAATTCCTCGATGGCAACAGATGTAGGAACCGGTTTTTCACTTCTGACACCATGTGTAACGTATTCGCTAAGACAGACAACGAAGCACCAGAGCCTCTAAACACAACATTCAATCTTGTAAAGCCAAGTGTACATTAAGTGAAGCGACCGAACACATCCGGGAACCCAGATGTAAACTAAACTGTATAAATTAGCATCGTTACAAGACTTGACACACGTCTGTGGCGTGTTAGACCAAAGATCAGATGCGGTGAATATGTTGTAGAAAAATGGCGATAAGGTTCTTGGGATGGAAAACAGAAAATATTTGCGACAAATTTAATCCTTTTCAGGTAATTTTACAGCTGTTAATAAAGAGAGAAAAAATGCTGCTGTGGACTACAGCCCACAGTACTCAATAACGCTCTGATTTAAGCAGTTTACCGGGTTTTAATGTTTGTTTTCGTTCATAACACGGGAGAAGCTGAGGGGTGGCGAATGGTAAAATCGGAGACTCGCCGAGACGCTTGAGACCCTTGTTTGAAAATCCCAGACCGAGACTTGAAAGTTTTAACAATATCCGAGCCCGAGACTTCATTTTGCGAAAATCCGAGCATTTCCTCTTGCCTTTGGCAGCAATTACAATAACCATCGCTTTGACGTTCTTTTCCTTGTTGAACGTAGAATACTTCTTACAATACTTTACCCGGGAAATTCTGCGGTTCTGTCCTGCTTGCGGTTTCAAGAGGTGGCATAAGCTGTGAGTTGTTTACGAACCTTTATGAGCTAAAATCTCGTGTATGACTCTTGGTAAAATGTATCAACTGTGAGCGAATTAATTGGGTATGTAGATTTGACATGTTTTCGTAAAATTTGGCCAAGAGAAAAAGATGAGAAGAAATTTTGATATAAGAAATATTTTTTGCTTCGCATGGCAACTTTTTAAGCAATACGTCTCGCGAATTTTTGGCTACTCTAACATCCGGCTGACTCAAATATCCAGCAACCATCCAGATGATGAGGAAAACAAGCACTGTGAGAGTTAAGTGTCTTGCCCAAGAACACAATGTAGTGCCCCGGCCAGGGCTCAAACCCGGACCGTTCGATCCGGAGTCCAGCGCACTAACCATTAATTAGACCACCGCGCCTCCCACTCCTCTGTGAAGTGGCCCTCGCATTAAATGTCCTGGAGCTATTTGCTCCTTACTCCTTGGATGGGTCAATGGTTCATCGCAGGTTACTACCCATCTCCTCGTCTAATTCTCCTGACAGATCATCTATTGAAATCTCATTAATGTTGAAAGACAGAATGTGAGACACAAGTGACTTAACAAAAACAACGAAAGTAATTAATCAAAGCACACGCCGACTAATGAACATCAAGTACCACTAAGATCGGAGAGCACAAAACAGAGGATTAACAAGGTAAGCAGAAAGAAATCCATTTGCTTAATTTTTTTTAAACCTTAAATATCAGCTATAACAAAAGATCGGAAAGATCGATAAGTCAAGAGTTCCAAAATTTTACGCCTTGACGACTAATCTTCGACTAAAAAACCCGACTTTTCGCACCTACATATTCAAAAGACTGCTATAGAACGTTTTAAATGAAATAAACAATTTTAATTTATCATGGTTTTGATCGAAACTTTTGGCGGCCAACAAACAAAAATCCGAGACTCCGAGACCTCGGGGCCAAAAATTTGAGAATCCGAGACGCAAAGAAACACAAGAAAACGAGATTTCGAGACTCATTCAAAACGCCCCCGAGATTTCGAGATGGGAACAAAAATTTCCAAGACTCTGAATTTTCCGGGTACTATTCGCCACCCCTAAGCTTCTTATGAGCAGGCGTTTCAGTCACCTATAAAGATGAAAATGTATTTCACGCAGAGTCGCTTATCGGAAATGATACAGGAATTTTACAAATCATTTTAATTTGGAATAGGGTTTAGGTATCTACCGTTTAGACCGGACGCGCTACATTGCTTGGACGCGAGACACCCTAAGGGTAGACGGTATTAAAGTAGTAATTCTTGCAAAAATATAAAGAGCTAATTGAAATGCGGGCTAAAATTATATTTTGTATTTATACATGAAGACTAAATACTAAGTTGTGCACCTGCTAGGGCAAATCAGTAGCGGTTAACTCACAGACGTGTCAAGACTAAAAATAATGTGAAGTAAAAATTTATAATGAACGTAAAAAAAAAAATTATGCTTGTTTTGTCGGCTTCAAAAAGCTTTCGACTCAGTTTTGCATGACGGACTTTTATTGAAGTTATTACAGATTAACGTCGGTGGCTGTTTCTTCAATTTAAATCAAACAGGACCCTTTTCATACGCGAGAGGGGTACGCCAAGGTTGTATTTTGAGCCCGTTACTGTTCAACCTCTTTACAAATGATATACCATTCTCTTTTGAAAAAATTCTATCTGATCCCTTTGTGCTACCAAACGGCGCAAAATTAAATTCACTTTTATATGAGGATGATTTGGTCATATTGTCGAGATACAATCCATCATCCGACATGGGGTTCAGAGCCACCGTAAATTTTCGAAAATTTAAGGTGGCTCTGAACCCCATGTAGACAATTTTTTTTAAACATGGCCAAAAGTTGCATTTTATCCTGCTTATCAAAATTCTACAATAAGTAAAAATTTCACCGTGCCGTTTTTGAAATATAAGCGCCTAAAGCTAAAGTTAAGGGTGGTCTTAGCAGGTCGTAGTGTTGCTATGGTTACCTATTGTGACACGAAAATAATACTAACGTGTTCAACAGTGATTGGGAAGATTTTTGATACCATGACTGTAGCATCAATTGATAAAGAGTGGTAATTATGACCATCAAGTCTACCTCTTGGAAAGTGTTGGAAACGTTTTGAGCCACCTTACTGACCTTACAGTGACGTCATAATGACACCACTGTCATTTTTTGATGTAATCTCACTCGCAGTCACCCGTGGACATTCGTGGTCACTCGTGGTCACCCGTGGTCACTCGTGGTCACTCGTTGTCACTCTTGGTCACTCGTGGTCACTCGTGGTCACTCGTGGGTCACTCGTAAGTACTTTTAGACCATATCGCTCATATACGTGTATTCATATATTCCGACGTACTGTTCATAAACTTGACTAGAAAGAAATGTATTTCAGTCTCAGAATTTACATCTGTGAAACACAGAATGTGTAAAACCTGTAGCACTTGAAGGTGGACTGATTTTTCGTCGCTCTCTCGCTTGAGATAAAGTACTTCAGCCGGTTGATGTTGCTTTGAGCTAAAGGTCACCGGGTTTCATCTCGAGTTTGTTTCACGGCTTCTCTTTCCGAACTAGAGAATGGTGTTAAATGGTGGTAAGTACTTTTAGACCATATCGTTCATATACGTGTATTCATATATTCCGACGTACTGTTCATAAACTTGACTAGAAAGAAATGTATTTCAGTCTCAGAATTTACATCTGTGAAACACAGAATGTGTAAAACCTGTAGCACTTGAAGGTGGACTGATTTTTCGTCGCTCTCTCGCTTGAGATAAAGTACTTCAGCCGGTTGATGTTGCTTTGAGCTAAAGGTCACCGGGTTTCATCTCGAGTTTGTTTCACGGCTTCTCTTTCCGAACTAGAGAATGGTGTTAAATGGTGGTAAGTACTTTTAGACCATATCGTTCATATACGTGTATTCATATATTCCGACGTACTGTTCATAAACTTGACTAGAAAGAAATGTATTTCAGTCTCAGAATTTACATCTGTGAAACACAGAATGTGTAAAACCTGTAGCACTTGAAGGTGGACTGATTTTTCGTCGCTCTCTCGCTTGATATAAAGTACTTCAGCCGGTTGATGTTGCTTTGAGCTAAAGGTCACCGGGTTTCATCTCGAGTTTGTTTCACGGCTTCTCTTTCCGAACTAGAGAATGGTGTTAAATGGTGGTAAGTACTTTTAGACCATATCGTTCATATACGTGTATTCATATATTCCGACGTACTGTTCATAAACTTGACTAGAAAGAAATGTATTTCAGTCTCAGAATTTACATCTGTGAAACACAGAATGTGTAAAACCTGTAGCACTTGAAGGTGGACTGATTTTTCGTCGCTCTCTCGCTTGATATAAAGTACTTCAGCCGGTTGATGTTGCTTTGAGCTAAAGGTCACCGGGTTTCATCTCGAGTTTGTTTCACGGCTTCTCTTTCCGAACTAGAGAATGGTGTTAAACCATGCGGAATTTTCAAAACTTTCTGGAGCATTCAGACCAAGCTGATTTGCTGCATAGAGGACTTTAAGGTCTTCGCTGGAAATATTGGGCGCTTGTCATGTAAAAGAAATCAATCCCTCTCGCGCATGATCTTTCAGTGATGGATCTAGAGTTTCGTTTGCCGCTTGAATACTTATCCCGAATAATGGAAAAACGGCTTTCTTTGAAGGGAACCGGAAACAAAATCTCAGTGTCCAGCCCGGAACGAATTGGCTTTCACAGTGTTGCGACTGTATGGTTTTCCTTCCGCTGACTTTTCTGGCTTCTGCGTAAAAGAGGTTTCAACATGGTTGACAATTCCGTGATTTCCAGTGCGACTGGAATTTTTCTCTCCTTCCTCCACGCTTAAGTCGGACGTGAACGGTTAGTTTATTTTATAGTTAGTTATCACATTGTATTTTAAAATCTCTATTTTGGAAAATGAATCAGTTAAAATTTACGTAGGACTAAATATTAATAGTCTACTCGTGACTTTCTCCACCTTTAAAGACATTGACAGCGTATTTTGGTGACTTTTTTGTACTTTCCGGAACAGCACTTGCCATCAGCTCTTTAATGTCACCATCGCTAGACTCAGTAACACTAGTTTGCTTTCCTTCCATATTAAATAAGAGAAAAGAAAAGTTGAAATTCTTGTGCTGACTATGTTTCTCTTCGACGGAAACAATCGGAGGACAAATATCAATTCGGGCGGGGTTATATAAACAATAGTCTCCATTTGGCGCGGAAATATGCTAGGATCAGGAGGGAGGGGGTGTCTCCAGGCAAATCAGTGGTTTAGTCATAGCGACCAGTGTGACGTCACGTCATACATCGCTGATTTTCGATATGGCGGCCAAATGTTTTGGTTCGTTAACTGAAAGAAATGTAGAAATTTCTAACTTTTTGATGATTCGATTACTTTGCTCAATGTTACCCAGGATTCAAATACAAGAAATACTTCTTTGCAGTAATTTGCGGTAGGATAAGTTATTCGAAAGCCGCTCATATTTTGGGTAGAAACCCCGGGGGGGGGGGGGGGTACTCCCTTATATGGGCTATGTAGGTAGGTGCGGCCCCAAAGAGTATGGTTTTTCAGCCGTTTTGGTCATAAATAGGGTATCGATTTTAGCTGATTTTGGCAATTTTGGTCATAAATAGGGTATGGTTTTTGTACTCTAGCCCTGATATGGGTATGTTCTTAAACCTAGAAGCCACTTTTTCATCATTATCGAAAATAAAATGAAACAAAGCCCTTCACAAATTATGTTCACGGTAGTCTAACATTGGTCTGAACTAGGGATACAATAATAATACAGGTATGAAACAGGATTTTAATGAAACGTTCTGGTCATAAATAGGGTTTCGAATTTTTGGTCAGGTCATAAATAGGGTAGGGAATATCGCAGATTTTGGTCATAAATAGGGTAAGGGTTTTGCGAAGCGGGCCGCACACCCCCACCCAATTTTTCTGGGAGTACCCCCCCCCCCCCCCCCCCGGGGTAGAAACATACTAACAAGTGCCTGAGACGTCGACAAAGTTTAATGGATTGACAACGTTTTTCCGGAGCCCACGCAGAAATGCGGAGATGTCCTGATCCCAGAATAGGAGGTTTGGTACATGGTATATTAAGTTTGCTCTGTGCTGAGAATTAAGCCTTCAGTACTTATGGTTCGTCTCAACAATCCCTTCAAAGTTAATGGAATGGCATTTGGAGAGCGACTACAGAATACCCGGCCACGATTACGTGACATTGAACGCTTGCTCCCGTTGTCCCGCAGTGGTGTTGCATAGCGATATTCACTGTTTACAAACAAGTCTTTTGATATTTAAATTTTGCCAACCACAGAACAAAAGAATCCTTTGTTTCGAGAGCCAATAAACCTCTGGTTGACACATTAATGACAATAGGAGACGTAACGATGAGTATCGCCATTTTATGGGTTGATGAACGTAAGACGAGTAAAACTATTGCTATGAAAGTAAGACGAGTAAAACTATTGCTCCCGCAGTCCCGCAGTGGATAAAATGAATATTAAAACTCCGGGTTTCGGCTCATGGATTATAGAACGAAGTCTTTTCATGTGTAACGCGCTTGTTTCGGCTGATGGATTTTAGAACGAGGTAAATTCATGTGTAGCACGCTTGTTTCGTGTATACATTAAGTTTTTCTCTTTTGTTTCCATATGCAAATATTTATTGACTGCGGGACTACGGGAGCAGGCATTTAATGTCACGCAATCATGGCCGGATATTCTGAAGGTTAGCCCTTCTGGAGCACACAGGCAGTCATCTACCCCACAAAATTTAAAAACACAAGCATTCAACCAGCTAACAGCTGGTAAACATAGACACTCTTGACCTTTCACCAATCGAACAAAGTTTAACACGCGAGAAATCAAACCGACATGTACGCCCTCGCACTCAAAAGGATTGTTGAGCAAAATGGCTCATCACATTGAGAAAAACTAACAATGGCTTGAAAGTTATATCAAAAAGGAACAAAACCTCCTATTATGAGGTACTTCTGTTGAAAACTTGAAGAGAAAACGGCGGGCGTTTTGGGTGGCCTTTACTTGACCGGAAGTCAAGATGGCGGTAACCCCACTTGACCCGATTTGTTTTCAATAAAATTTGGAACAAAAAACGCACACAAAACAACAAACAGTTGTACTCACAGACAATATCCACTACAAAGCTTGCACATTTATGCCAAATTAATGAATAATAGCGCAATAATAGCTTGTATTATCCTCTTTTTCTTTGAATTCAATGGAGTCCCGACGCCAAATCTGGGCAAGCCGAGCGAAGCTTCGACTTGTTGCTATGTGACGTCACACTGGCAGTGATGAGTCGGTCTCTGACAGATACTCGAAAACAATAGAGTCACCCCCTCCCTCCTGGCTAGGATATTTGTCCGCGGACATTATCTGTTCCGAGAAGCGAAACAGTTTTCCGAGAGCGTAGCTCGAGGAAAACTGTGAGCTTCGTGGAACAGATAATGTCCAAGGAGAAATATCCGAGCTTATTTTCGCCCTAAATGGAGACTATCGTGTTTATTATCCTTCAAATCTTTTACGCAACGCGTGCACTTTTGAAAATTAGGGTATATTCTCGGATATCCCCCAGTTTTAGCTGGGGGATAATCGGTCACGTGACGCGTTTAGACCAATCGCGCGCGAGGCGAAAAGATTTGATGGATTATAATGCGTGATAACTGTCCGGAGATTGAAACCACGTGACGTAAAATCGCCAATAAAATCAATCAAAAATTAATGGGGGGGTTATAACACTGAATAGAACATTTCGATATATTAAAATTCCAACCTGGCTCCAGGGTTAAAGGGAATAAGACAAAAGAATCACATTGAGGTTAAGTGATGAATATATAACTAATTTATTTTGTTTTATTCCCCAAGCCTCAGAGCCATGTCAGAATTTTAATACATCGAAAATGGACTATTGCTGAACTATCCCTGCGCCTCTCCACAAACGTCCCATGCAAATGGCATCCTTGAAGACCCAGGGGCTACTAGCCGGTATGCTCACGATTTTGTCCGTGATTTCAACTTTGGAACAAAAAGAAATACCAGAAAATAGCTGCTGCTTTTGCTGCTGCTTCTGCTGCTGCTTCTGCTGCTGCTTCTGCTGCTGCTGCTGGAGATGGGGTATGAAGAACTTCTCGGATTATTCATCAAACGTAGAAGCTTCGACAGTCGGCAGACAGTGGATTACTTCTTTGCCATTCAATACTTCGCAGTCAATCTGAGTAGGTGGATCGATATTAGCACTACTATTTGACTACAGACATATCAAGAGATCAGACCTGGTACTTAGAAGGGGTAGGTTTTCAAACTCTGACAGCGCAGGTGGAAAGGATTGAAATTCATAATATTAACACTAACAATGACAACGACGATGACGATGACAACGACAACAGTAATAAATTTATGTACGTGATCATAACCTTTGCTCAAGGGGCTTTACAATGATATAAAAAAATGGTTAATAAATATTTACAAATTTACAACCATATCCTTACGCATTTCTAAACGCAATCTACATCAGCATCGTCGCCAAATTTAAAGGGCAGTGGTCACGCGGATTTTGCTGTTTTAGGTCAATTCTTGTGCTAAAATCATTACTTTGAAGCTTTAAACATAAACAAAATGCTTCTGTAAAGTTACGACGAAGATATCAAATAAATTTTATCAGATAGGGCTAACCATAATAAATTTCTTAAGGATTTTGGAAAACGTAGCATCAAAAATTCTGATGCGCAAAGCCACCTGACCATAACCAGAAATAAGCTAAACGATGGGTTTTAAATTAATCAGGTACTAATTTGAAGAATGGAGTAAGGGTGTCCACTTCAACATAGTCATCGTCTCAAATAAAAATCCGCGAATTTCTTAGGGGAAGAAAATGCAGGAGAAGCCGTCTGGGTTGTCCACGCCCGTAAAATAGGCGTCACTAGATTGGCTAGCTATTTCTACACTTTCTTGAGGCTTCTGAAGCCAAGCGTGATCTAAAATTAGACACTTTGACAAGGATTACCTTAAGAAATACGGCCCTATATGGCGAAGGGACTGTTTTTTTGCAATTCATTCTATTTTGAACTAGGCTTAGCGTTTTGTGTGCCTGCTGGATTGGGGAAGCGGTAACTGAGATTGTCCACGCCCTGTGATTCCAATAGTATTCTCTCCACTTATGTCGAGGATGACGCAAGTATTGTTCAATTAGTACTTCATATCTGGCAGGATTATCTGACATTTTCATATTACTTGATATTTGACAGATTGTGTGTGATTTGGTGACATTTTGCCAATGAGGGACACTTTGTAATGCTTATCATAAGGAATTTGAATCGAATTAGCTTTCAATCCTAAACATGTCGGTGGTCATCACGTGTCAAAACGCCAAACTTACGTCACACATTTAAAAATGTCCGTGATCTTGGGTCCGCTGTCTTAGGCTTCAAAACGCATTGGAAATAGACCAGAACAGTTTGAAAGTCAAGAAGAATAAGATAGCACAAGAAGAAAACCCGAATAGAGTTATCGTAAAATCTTAGTTTGAACAAGAACTGAGAATTGAGCTTGAAAAATTATAATTTGTGTAAATTTCAGTTTGAAAGCATGCTTGTCATAGAAACGTCACTTCAAGTAACCGTAAAAAATTGGAAATTAAGTACTAAATGTATATTTCTTTTTGCTTGATTTTCCACAGTTTCTGGTCTAGAATACTAGCAAAAACAAGATCTCTCTCCCGGGCCGACAAGATAAGCTGAAAATATAGTATACATTCATGTGTAAAGAGTAAAAAGAATGTCTTATATTGTTCCCTTCAATATCAGTGGTTATTCTATTTGTTCCTTGATTCTCTGTGCCGCCTTCTGAGCGGCAAGTCGTAAAGGGGGACGTTGTATATCATTTTCAGGAGTTTTTTCTATGTTTTTGTTAGTCGGTATGTCTGACATCTCTAACGGATATAGTTTCTCTATAGGTCGTGATAGTTCTTTTCCAGAAGGTGCTCTTAGAGATACAGATCTTGCGAGTCCATCTTTCCCCGTGTGTAGGTTAGTTACCACACCTATTTTCCATTGGTTTCGTGGTGTGTTATCGTGTATGAGAACAACATCTCCAATAGCAACTGCCTTTTTGTTTAATGTTCTCTTTCGACAAGTGTGATGTTCTCGCAGACTTGTCAGATATTCAGTTTTCCATCGTGTCCAGAAGGCGTGTATTAGTGTTTCTGATACTGAGCTCTTTTTGTCAGTGCTTTTGTTGATGTCTCAGATGGAATATAGTCTGGATCTGCTTCGTTTTCTTTAACATTCGTGTCTGGTAATGTTAGGAGACGGTAACCACATAAGAAATGTGATGGCGTCAGAGAAGAGGCATCGTTGATATCTGTATAAGGGTATGTTAAGGGTCGGCTGTTTAGCACTGCTTCTACTTCAGTAAGTATTGTGTTTAGTTCAATCATGTTTAGGCAGGCTTTCCCCAGAGTTTTCTTTAAACATCTTTTCATTAGACCAATGAGCCGCTCGTAAAATCCTCCCCACCACGGAGCTCTTTCAGTTATGAATTTCCATGTTATGTTGTGATGAGCGAGGAACTGTTGGGATGAACCTGTTCCAAGGATTTGAGTTTTGATTGTTTGAAGTTCTTGAGCTCCGGCTTTGAAGGTTTTTGCATTGTCTGAAATGATACACTCCGGAACTCCTCGACGGCTTATGAATCGTCTGAATGCTCTAAGGAAAGCATCGGTGGTCTGATCTTCTACTAATTCAAGGTGTACGGCTCTTACTACCGCACATGTGAAAAGACATATGTACATTTTAGATGAGGTTTGATTTGCCTGGTCGCGGACATATAGAGGTCCTGCGTAATCGATTCCTGTAAATTGAAAGACTAGTGATTGTTGGACTCTTGATTGTGGTAACGGTGGTGTGGGTACAGAGCGAAAGGGTGGTCCTTCGACATTTCTGCATGTTACGCACTTTGATATGATTCTTTTTACGAGTTGTCGACCTTGAGGTATCCAATATGTTTGTCTGATGTGAGTAAACGTTTCTCGTACTCCACCATGCATGACCTGCTTATGCATAGATTGGACTATGAGTGTAGTTAAGTAGTTGTCCTTTGGTATGAGGATAGGAAATTTTGTGTCGTGAGGCAGATCTGTATACTGTAGTCTACCACGACAGCGTATGATATCTTCATCGTCAAGATAAAGATCGAGTTGTCGTATGATGGGAGGTTGTCTGGATTTGTCTTTGTTCTTCAGGTATGGAATTTCTTGTCTGTAGATTTTTTGTTGAGTAGCTTTCAGCAAGACATTCCTGGCTTCCACGATATCTTTCGCTGTAAAAGTTTCACTGTATACTTTTCTTTTTCTCCATTTTCTTGAGAAGTTGATAACGCGGGCAGTGACTCTGAGTAAACGGACTAGGGTGCTGTATCTTGTTATGTCAATGATGTTTAGTATATTGGGATCATCTGCGACGTTTGTGACAATTTCCATTTGTAAGCTTTGAAGTTCTTCATGAAATAAATTTTGGGGATATGGAGGCCATTGTTCCTCTGGTTCGCTAAGCCATGGAGGTCCTTCAAACCATAGTTTTTTCTTATCGTTGAATCTAATAGTGCTTACTCCACGGGTTATCAAGTCAGCTGGGTTCATAGACGTTGGGCAAAACCTCCAAGTTTGGGATGATGTGAGTTCTTGTATCTTGTGAACTCGAGTTCGAACGAATTGTTGTAGTTGTTTGTTGGAAGATAACCAAGATAACACAATTTGTGAATCACTCCAGTACATAACTTCACTGCTGTTCACAAGCTCTAAGGTTTTGTTTAGGTATTGGAATAGTTTTGCTCCCAAGAGTGCTGCTAATAGTTCTAGTCGTGGTAGTGTTTGCGAAGAAGTACTGTCTGGGAACTTCAATTGAGGTCAAATTGTGGATATCATCAGTCCATTTTAGCCACTGTTCTTTATGTTCGGCTGGTAGACTTTCATCCCAACTAAAGGTTTGTTTCCACAGGTCTTGAATCATAATCTTTGCCTTTACTGTGATAGGTTCCACGAAGCCGAGCGGGTCAAACAATTTTGATGCGAAGTTTAGTGTTGTTCGTTTTGTTATTTTTGTGATAGCATCTCTTTCTCTGATCATTTTCTCGATTGAAAGTGAGAGCGTGTCACTTGTTGAATTCCAGGTGAGTCCCAAGATTTTTGTCGTTAGAGCTGCTTGTATATTATCTTCTTGTGCTTTGCGATTTAGAGCTTCTGAGTTAGAAGTCCATTGGCGTAGATTCATACCTGCTTCTTGAAGGTACCTTCGCGATAATGAGTAATATTCTAAGGACTTATTATCGCAATCAGTTCCGGTTATCACGTTATCCATATACATGTTCTCCATGAGGTCCCGTGCTACCCAGTTGTCCTTTTGACTTAGGTGATATTGTATTGTTGCGTTCAGTAGGAAGGGCGAGGGTGTCGCTTCAAATAGAACTCGGCAAAATCTGTAAGCCTCCAAGTTGCTTTTACTGTCAACTGGTTGATTTATATCTTTAAGCCACAGGAATCTCGTTGCGTCCCTGTCTAGGGAGTTCAGTTCGATCTGTAAGAAGGCCTTTTCTATATCTGCAGAGAAGGCCTTTTTGTGTGTTCTGAATTTTAAGAGAACGCCTGTTAAATCTTGCATCAGATTTGGCCCTGTATGTAGACAATCATTGAGGCTCGGTGATTTAGGTGACATTCTGGCAGAAGCGTCATAGACTATTCGCATTTTCGTTGTCGCGCTGTCTGATTTGAAAACTGGGAAGTGTGGCATGTAGTGTAAAACACCTTCGTGATGATCGCGGTTTTGGACTTTTTCTATGAACCCGAGGTTAAGTTGTTCAAGGAGTTGTTCGTTATACTTCGTTATAAGTTCTGGGTCTTTCCTGTTTAGACTGTTTTGTAAGCTGCTCAGTCTGCTCTTGCTCAAATTGTAATTTGCTGGTAGATCGTGTTTGTTTAGCTTCCATGGGAGTTTTACGTTATATCTACCGGTTGCTTCGTTAAACCAGATAGTTTCCTGAAACGTTCTGATGATTTCTTCGTCTTGTTTGTTTTCTTCTGGTATTTGGTTGATTTCCCAGAACTTGGTTAGTAGATTGTCGAGCTTTTCGTCTTCTACTGGCATGATTCCTACCCTTTGACATAGGGTGGTTAAATTGCTTTGAATGTTCTTCCCTTTGTAAATGGGACCTGAGAGAAGCCATCCAAATTTGCTTTCCATAGCGATTAAGGCTTCGTTTTGGGTTTTAATTACTTTTCCGGTGATCAGTTGACCGTAATAGTCGTTTCCAATAATGATGTCTACTTTAAGATTTTCTGATGCATGTGAAGGATCAGCAAGTTTAAGTCCTTGTAATAATTATTTATCCGGCGGTATCTGTAAATTTTTCACCTTAGCTGATAGTGGTGGACAAATAACTGGAGTTACTAGGGCTGTTATTTTGATATTTTCTACTTCTGTTGACAATGACAGTGTCACAAGGTCGTATGTTTTTCTCCTGCCTTGAAGTGTACCGAATGTCGTGACATCTAAAACTTCGCTTCCCATTGTTCCTAGCTTAAGTTTGTGTTTCATCTCCTGAGTGATAAAGGTTCTTTGTGATCCTGTGTCAAATAGGATGCGAGCTTCATAGTACTGTTTATTGTTTCCACTTATTTTTGTAACGGCGGATTGCATCAGGATATGAGCTTTAGAAGGGAGTACATGCGTTGCTCCCATGTGGGTTCTGTTCTTCGACACGGAATCCGCTGATAGTTGATCATTCTTCTGCTCTTTGTCATCCTTTTATTTGACTAGAAGCGTTTTGGGTTGTATTTTCTTGGTTTTCATCACAAATTGAAGTGTGGTGTTTTTTCTTACATTTCATACATCGCCCCTTTGAGAAACATTGGATTTTTGTGTGGTTGAGACCAAGACAGTTAAGGCAGCGCTGTTGGCGTTGAAGTAGGGATCGCCGTTCCTCTACTGTTTTAATCTCGTCGCACCTGTCAGGTCGATGTGTTCCTGCACAGTACGTGCAAGGTCTAGGAGTCTTTTGTTTGGCGTTGTAAGTTCCGCGTCGTTGTTGTGTACCGGTTAGTAGAGCACCAGCTGTTGGCACAAACACTTCGTCCTCTGTGGTTGCTTTTGGAGAGGACATATGGCCCTTCTCGCGAGTTTCGATTTCCTGTCGCATGGCGATTCTCAATCTGTCTAGGGAACTGTCGGCTGAAGGGTCAGCTCTGGTCCCGGCACCAATGTTACAACAATGTTGTAACGACAAAATAAGACGAGTAAAACGTAACGTCTTCTTCCTTTATTGCTGTTGTTTCAATTACATGTCGCACGCATTGTGACGCAGTCAAATCACATAATTACATAACGCGCATTGTGACGCAGTCAAATCACATAATTTATGACAATCTCTCATTGAATTTCACAATCATGAAATCAAATAAAGCTATCATAAATTGTTGGAACACAGGAAGCAGGTTTAATCTCACCAAAATTCAATTTTACTGCGCGTAAATGTTTAATGAGTAAATTATTATTAAATAAAATATTCCTTTCTATGTTTTCCTTGCATCATATTTTGGGCTTGTATTCATTTGCAAAGTAAAAATAGGAGAGTTGTCTTTGTCAGCCAAAGAGACAGGAAACATGTTAGTCATTTGATCTTCCTTAACAAATGAAAAGTAAATTGAAGCTATCTTTCTTAAGACGTACAACAGCTGGCACTCAGTGCATTGGACGCTTTAGCGAAATTAAAGAAAGAACTTGCAAAGCCTTTTATCTTCGTGTAAGCCAATCGAGAAGATGGCCATTTTTTTCAGGGACAGAGCACATCTCTGTATCGGGAGGTACGGAGGATAAAAGATAGTTTACAGTTCACAAGAGATCATACTCACTCTATCTGCCATTAACTAGAACTTTTCTGCGGGTTGGGAAAAATAATTCGATTAATCAGGAACAAGGGAGAAAACGCGAGACAATTAGGAAAAAAAGAAACATTAAGCCCCGTGCCTGGAAGATCCTCTTAAATAATAAATTAAGCCTGGAAATATTCACTTCCACAGTTTCTTTTAGAAAGGAACTACTAGAAAAGCTAGAGAGGTTATGTAAATCCTTCACGATCGCTAAAAAATAACTTCTTCCATTTTAGTTATTAATAAATATAGCGTGACGTTTCTCCAGGGAAACTTGCTGGAGTGCAATCTGACATGTGCTATCGAGTTCCCCGCACTCCCCTGTGTCCAGGGGATCCAGAAGCTTGCTTGGTGGGGCAGGGATACTTCAGCATTTTTAGGTGATAATTAATGAATTTTCCCTACATTCCGTGTTTTACCAACGCTACTGGGCCAGTTTTGGCCCTTTCTTCTCTTATTCTTATCTTTTCAGAACGTGTATTTGCGCTTCGCTGATCATGAATAATTAATGATTGTCATAGCATTCTGCCCTATGCAAAAACTACAAATTTCTGTGTTGCGAAAAACCTGAGACAAAACGCTTTCCTAAGTGTTTCATTATAATTTTTAAATACAAAAAATGTGTAACTACACTGAAGTTGTTATCTCTCTCCTTTGAAACTCGAGAAGAAAAAAACAATCGGCCTAATTCAGAATATGAAACTAAACCACCTGCTTGCTAATTAAGTTTTCTTTTCAAACTGCCTATGGTCATCCATTGACTGACATGTTTGAATAGACGACTAGGCCTATAAGAGGTGTTTGGATTGTTCTCAGTTACTGTGGTAACAAGCAACTTCACAACTTAAGTATACTAAGAAGCTTCGCTAGTGATTTCATATAAACTACAAATAGCTATCCTGCAGATTGGCATGGCAGCACCAAACTTTACTAGTGGGAGACAGCAGAAAACATTCGAAGACTTAATTTGTTCGCTAGATTTAACTCCCGAGCTGCACGGCCAGTTCACATTTATCTCAGTTTTAAACTCTATTTTGTCCGTTACTGCATTTCTTGGGAATGTTCTGATCCTAATTGCTCTTCACAAGGAGTCATCACTTCATCCGCCGTCCAAACTCTTGCTTCGTAATCTTGCAACAACTGATCTCTGCGTTGGTCTAATTGCAGAGCCTCTTAACGTTATTTTTTGGATGTCTCAAGTCAATAAACAATGGAATATCTGTCGCTACGCAGTAATAGCACAGTTTATAACAAATTATACCTTGTGTGGAGTTTCGGTTGGAACTCTGACTGCTATAAGCGTGGACAGACTTCTCGCCCTGTTGTTGGGCCTGAGATACAGACAAGTTGTAACTTTAAAGCGAACCTATGTGATCGTTATTACCTTTTGGATTGTGTGTACTCTCGTTTCAGCAATACGACTTTGGAATCGCCTTGTGGTATTATGGTGTGGTATCATTGTTACATCTCTGTGTCTAGTAATTTCGACCTTTTCTTACACAAAAATTTTCTTCACCCTCCGTCATCAACACAATCAAGTACAAGGCCATGTACAACAACCGAACCAAACAAATCAACTGAATATAACGAGATACAAAAAAGCAGTGTCCACTGCAATATGGCTGCAACTGACGATGGTCACTTGTTATCTACCTTATAGTGTGGTGGCACCGAGCAGACCATCTTCAACTCTTCCTAGCGCTTGGATCTATACAGGAACTTTAGTTTTCTTAAACTCGTCACTAAACCCGATTCTTTACTGTTGGAAGCTACAGGAAGTCAGACAAGCAGTGAAGGACACAATCAGACAAGTGCTTTGCCATTGTTTTTCGAGTTAGATCTTGTAGACCAATACAATAGAACGGGTTAATATTAATGTTAGAAATTCTCGTGAACATTGCCTTCAAACAAAAAGTGTTCCTTATTGGTCCGATTTATGATACGTCTAGGACAAGCTTGGGCAAAGAACGGTAGCTCGTCTGATAATCCGTCTGTGTATAAATACGGGCAAGCAGACGGATCATCCATCCAGACGAGCTATCGCGATAGTGCGTCTTGTCAGACGAATAATCGTGGATAACTCGTCAAACGGATGATCCGTAGCTGTGTATAAATGCGGGAAGAAGACGAGCTATCCACGAAAACAACTCCTCGTTACAAGAGCCGAGCAGCTGCTTTCAATAAACTATAAACACGGTAGAAACACGGGACGAGTCACACGACACACCGACAGTCCGTCTCATAGTCCTTCTCGTATTTATACTAGACGGATGATCCTTCTCGACGGATGATCCGTCTGCAGTATAAATCGGGCCATTCATGTTAAAGTGTCAGTAGGAAATGTTTCTCTTGCAATATGATAGCCGTCGAGAAATAAAGTTCTCATCATTGCTGCTAAATAAAAAAAGTGTTTGAAATTGTAGGTTTACAACTGTGAACAAAGACAAAAAACAATAAATTGCCATTTTTCTCCGCGTTAGGGTATTTCACAGCGGAAAAACGGAATTTTTATGACATGAATTCTTTTTCCAAACTGAATACTTCCTGGTACACAATGAGTCGGTAATTGATTAACAGCGCAGCGTGAAATTGTACAGTTAATTTTTTACAATTACCGCCTGGGGTTCAACCATAGTCTGGTGTTTCAACTATTCGTGAAACACGCACGGTCCTCCCCTTCCACAAAATGATTCAGTACACTGACATCTGTGTAATAAAACACGGGGTGAGGGATGCGTAGTAAAACTCAGGCGAGAATTACTAAAAAAATTATATCTTGAGGCTTAACTGAATTTTTACTTTGGAACATTCAAATATCTGCAATTTTGTTTCATAGATGACGCAAAACTCTGCAACTGAGATGGCAAATTTTTTTAATCTTTTAAGTAATGATCCAGGTAAAAACTGTACCATTTTCTATTGTTCTGCGGCAATAAGCTTTCCACACGTTGAAACGGTTGTGTTTTCAGACCAAGAATTTATCAACTGATGGAAAGCAAATTTATGAAATAAAATGTATTTAAACTCCATTCTGAAAGGTAGTTTTCTTTGTGCGTAAACATTTCAACCAATCACAACAGTCTTAAACAAAGACAATAAAAGCCTCAAATTTTTCAATGTTCCCCACATAGGATTACTGTGATATTTTGATTCAGAAGAGATTTTGTTCAAAAGAAAATAGTTGATCAATTAAAGATAAATAAATATGCTGCTACCTGAAGTTTTGGTAAGTTTTGCTGATTGAGCCAATCAGAAGTATGATAAAACAATAGCAATGTTGTGCAAAAGTTAGCACCTTTCTGCATTCCTTGCCGCGTGGTTGCCTCCTTCTTACATGGACTGTTACTTAAAATCTAAACGCACGCCTTAGGCGTATTAGCATAAAATTACCGCAATCTATTGTGAATCCGTGAATTTGATTGGCTATACTACCGTTTTCTATCAGCTGATAGAAAACAGTTACGCATCAGTGCACATCGCGCATCACGTTTGAACCTGATATGACATAATAAAACAATTCTTTTCAACGCGTTACTTAACTTGACATCTTTTTTCTTTTAATGCAATGAGACTACGGTAAATTTATACTAACACAATTAGTATAGAGATGAAATAACTGTGTTGTCAGAACTGATTGGCGACCTGGTTGATGGACTGAAAAACAAAATAACATTTTTAGACAAAATTAATCATTTTCAGGTAAAACGGAAAAAGTTTAGGACTTCCTTTTTAGCAAGGCTCATGTTTCTTGGCACAAATGTTTATTTGGCCTGGGACGCTAATTCTAATAGCGTATGGAAGAAAACTGTTATGTGCTACATTTTTCAAAACCATTTTTTTCGAGAATTGTTTACGCTATGTTTACCAGCTAAAGACCGTGAGTCGCTTTCACCGATGACATGGATGCTGTGGATCATCAGCTGTTTAAATTAGGGATGATGGGCGATCGAAAGATCGAGGCTAGTCATCTTCGACTAAGTTGATCGGGTAATTTGTCGTTCGAAATGCCGAAAGCGTTTCGAAAAAGATATTGAGTCACGAATTCGAATACAATAGCCATCTATTCTTCCAGTTTGAGGGGTCTGCATGATTTGGTGTCAGTACTGGCGGGTTAATTATGGCGATCCGCGGCTCACGTTTATAAGACAAGGTATGCACATTTTTGTTTCGTCAGTGTCTATTAGCGTTGCCTGGTTACCGACTCAATACACGCATTCGCTATTCGTACTAATAGGCATAATGGATGAAGCAGCTGGCTTAAGTGAAAATCTACTCGTTCTAATGGATTATGTAAATTAAGAAAAGAAGCTGTTAGTATTATTTTTTCGAGCAAATGAAATTAATCAAAATGAACACTGGCTTGCAAAGTAAATAAAGGCTACTTCTCCTTGCTGGTTAGAGTGATAGCTTCCTGTATCTACTACATATCTCTGTAATGTCTGATAAACCTGCGACTACTAGCCTAAAATTGAAAATCAAAAAACAAAAGTGAATTATGATTTTAATTTTTGCAATATGTGCAGCACGTGAGATTCTCTTATTTGACTTTTGAAAATGTCGAGCAATGTATTGATGGTCACTTGGACTATGGGCTACCATTCAAAATTGTGGCTTAAGTCTTCATTAAAATGCTTGCAACTTTGTTTATAGATGGAATATATGTCTGCAGCTTCGAAGGCAAATTGAAGTACTTACTAGAATACTAAAAATTAAACTTACAGGCGAAGTGTGCCTTTATGGCAAGCAGTTACATTTTAATAATGAATGCTGAAAAATTCCTGTACCCATGCTGCTTCGGAATAAAAGTAATCGGTTGAACTTAACGCGGGAAGCAATGTTAAACTTCTCGAACCGTGCAGTTTAACACGCCTTTCTTTTAAAGACAGCCTTCTTCTCTCTTTAATATAAATAGGAGCGTTTATTTATTGAACGAAGCTCGACTGTTAGACTTTACATGCGACTGTGACCTGTTACACCAAAGATCAAATGAATGTTTTGTAGAACAATGGCGATAAGGTTATAGAAATGGAAAGCAGAAAATATTTTTGCGACAAATTTAATCCTTTTCAGGTGAAGCGGAAAACGTTTAGGACTTCCCTGTCAACTGACGATTCTCGTATTCCTTGCTACAAATACTTATTTAGCGTGGGCCGTTATTTCATTATAGAGGGAGTGAAGTTCACTTTCAATTAGTGATTTTCATCGAGAAAACTGAAGTTGTGAGCATTAGCAAAAATAGCAATGTACGAGCGATAAAAACCACTTGGATTATTTCACTCGTTTCTCTCGTCAGTCAGTCCTCAGAGTCTGACAGTAAACCAGCTGCTTGTTAAGTTAACTGAGGTCTCTTTCCAAACAATGTAGTTCGAAGAGATAACAAGGCCCACAAAAGA
This sequence comes from Platygyra sinensis, assembly GCA_019787425.1. Taxonomy (NCBI): domain Eukaryota; kingdom Metazoa; phylum Cnidaria; class Anthozoa; order Scleractinia; family Merulinidae; genus Platygyra; species Platygyra sinensis. The sequence continues at coordinate 4,738 of JAHPZR010000872.1, read as the reverse complement.
CGTTTGAATCGTTTCTCAGTCACTGCGGTAACGAGGAGCTTTTGTAACTTAGCCATACCAAGAAGTTTTGCAAATTATTCCAGTTTGACAATAAATTAAGCTACAAATAGCTATCCTGCAGATTGGCATGGCAGCACCAAACTTTACTAGTGGGAGACAGCAGAAAACATTCGAAGACTTAATTTGTTCGCTAGATTTAACTCCCGAGCTACACGGCCAGTTCACATTTATCTCAGTTTTAAACTCTATTTTGTCCGTTACTGCATTTCTTGGGAATGTTCTGATCCTAATTGCTCTTCACAAGGAGTCATCGCTTCATCCGCCGTCCAAACTCTTGCTTCGTAATCTTGCAACAACTGATCTCTGCGTTGGTCTAATTGCAGAGCCTCTTAACGTTATTTTTTGGATGTCTCAAGTCAATAAACAATGGAATATCTGTCGCTACGCAGTAATAGCACAGTTTATAACAAATTATACCTTGTGTGGAGTTTCGGTTGGAACTCTGACTGCTATAAGCGTGGACAGACTTCTCGCCCTGTTGTTGGGCCTGAGATACAGACAAGTTGTAACTTTAAAGCGAACCTATGTGATCGTTATTACCTTTTGGATTGTGTGTACTCTCGTTTCAGCAATACGACTTTGGAATCGCCTTGTGGTATTATGGTGTGGTATCATTGTTACATCTCTGTGTCTAGTAATTTCGACCTTTTCTTACACAAAGATTTTCTTCACCCTCCGTCATCAACACAATCAAGTACAAGGCCATGTACAACAACCGAACCAAACAAATCAACTGAATATAGCGAGATACAAAAAGGCAGTGTCCACTGCAATATGGCTGCAACTGACGATGGTCGCTTGTTATCTACCTTATAGTGTGGTGGCACGAGCAGACCATCTTCAACTCTTCCTAGCGCTTGGATCTATACAGGAACTTTAGTTTTCTTAAACTCGTCACTAAACCCGATTCTTTACTGTTGGAAGCTAGAAGAAGTCAGACAAGCAGTGAAGGACACAATCAGACAAGTGCTTTGCCATTGTTTTTCGAGTTAGATCTTGTAGACCAATACAATAGAAAGGGTTAATATTAATGTTAGAAGTTCTCGTGAACATTGTCTTCAAACAGAAAGTGTTCCTTATTCATATTAATGTTATATCAGTAGGAAATGTTTGTCTTGCAATATCATTGCCGTCGAGAGTAAAGTTTTTATCATTGTTGTAATTAAGGTAAAAAATGATTGTTTCAAATAGTAAAATTAAAACTGTGATTAAATAAAAACAAAAACAATAAATTGTCGTCTTTAAGGTAGGTATTTTTTGTAACTGAAAAACGTAGTTTTTATGAGATTGGCGTTCAATTCTTGCACCAAAATGAATACTTTCTAGTACTCAATGAGTCGGTAATTGATTACTCGCGCAGCCTGAAATTGTGCGGTTCATCTTTTCCTTTTTTTAAAATAACCGCCTCGAATTCAGCCATACTCTGGTGTTTCAACTATTTGGCTTTAGTTCAACACCTTTTTACCCCCACTTTAACAAAACGATTCATTGCACTGACATCTGTAGAATAAAACCAAGAGTGAGAGATGCGTAGTAAACACTTGAGCGAGAATTACTAAAAAATTGCGCCTTGAAGTTTCGCTGAAGTTTTATTTTGCAACATGCAAATTTCTGCAATTCTCTTTCATAGATGACTGACATCTCTGCAGCTGCGAGGGCGAAATGGTTCAATTACTGATATACAAAAAAATAAAAATAGATTACTTCATAGAAAGTGCGACGTACGGATTTTTATTCACGAGTTGCAAAACTTTGCAAAACGAACGAGTGAGCGCAGCGAACGAGTGAGTTTTCAAAGTTTTGCAACGAGTGAATAAAAATCCGTACAAAGCACTTTCTATGCTGTAATCTGTTTATTGTATATATAACGAGAATTAAACACAACCATTAAATCAGTTTTAGTTTTTTTCCGGCACCATAAGTTTACATGCAGAACGCTGAGAACGTAATGAATGACCGAGCGTAATGAAAAACAAATCCGCTTTCCAGTCCAGATATAGGCGTACAACGAGCCTACACAAGCTTAAATATAATAGGGGAGAATTCGTAAATACATAGTGAGAAATCTTTTCGTTTGTCCATAATTACTGTCAGATTCAATCATGTCATGGCGACGTTTCGCGCTGTGCAAAGACAAATTCGGACTCTGTTGACTTACACTGTTTAAATTTGAATGTTCCTCCTTGAATGTTGTTGGCTTTCTGATGTTAAATTTACTTCCTCGGTTTCTTGAATGGCCATTGATTCTCAAACTGAAGTTCTAGCGCTCAAGATATTTGTTAGATATATTCCATTGCTGTTTTTCCGAAAGTGAAGTAAAACGGGAACCGAAGCCATGTTATCGAGACACAAACTTCAAGCGGACGCTGATTTCAAGCCCGCGCTTCTCGGAAGCCATTAGAGTGCTTAACTCTGATTGGCTAAGTGATTCTATCATGAACGGTGATTGGTTATATTTTTCACATGTGAAGAACGCTATACGCAAACCTGATTGGACGTATCGCTTTTTTCACCGGTGAAATATAGCACATATAGAATTCTATTTGCAAGGTTTATTGCCTAAAATTCTCGCTATATATACAATAAAATCTAAATTTGCCTATATCGCGTATTAGATCCGAGATGAAATAAATGTGTTTTTTAGAAAAATGACATGCATGGTTGATAAAATGAAAAACAGAATAACATTTTTGAGACAAATTTAATCATTTTCAGGTAAAACGGGAAAGTTAGGACTTCCTTGTTAGCAAGGCTCATGCTTCTTGGCACAAATGTTTATTTGGCGTGGGACGTTAATTCATAATAGCGTAAGGAAGAAAACGGCTAAATAATTAGTCAATTGTTTTCAAGAGAAACTAAAGTTGTTAGATTTAGACATGTACGGATGATGAATAAAAAGTGCTATATTTTTTTAACAATTTTTTCAAGAGCTGTTTACGCTATGTTTTACCAGCCAAAGTAGTTACTTTTACCCATGACATTAATATAAACGAGGATTCTGTTAATCATCAGCTGTTTACATTAGGGATGATGGGCGATCGAAATATCGAGGCGGATCATCTTTGAGTAAGTAGAATCGAGTCATTTGTGCGTTCGAAATGCAAGGTGTTTCGAAAGGATGTTAACTCACAAATTCGAATACAATAGCCATATTCAACATACCTTTGTTTTAAAAGTGAGTGTGCAGAAGCTTTTGTTTATCAGGTTGCCCCTTAAGGACTGCCGCATAAATTTTGGGGATAACAAAAGTCAATCTCATTGAACATTGTTGTTGTTAAGGAGAAGGTCACTCCAAAAGGCACATTATTTTTGTCATCACAATAAAAAGTTTATATTAGTTAAGTTACTCAGCGAAATTTCAGCCTCTAAAATGCATTCTATCCCAAGTAATTTGTCTCCAAGAAGCTGGCATCGGCAGCCGCCATTTTAAACAAATGCTGAGCGGCCAGGTCGGGCTAGGCCGCTAAGCGTGACGTCATCTTTACCAAGAGATCTTGTCTTGCAAGCGTATTTGTTTACTCGAGGTCATGGCTGATCTTCAACTTTACCGTTTTGCAGCCAGACGCGTTTCTAATCCTGAGGATAGCGAAAGCAAAAACGAAGAAGTAAAACGATCGGGTTAGAAGACACATTTTGGTGTTCTTGTGAGCGATGTCCAAAATCTTGCCAACGCAAAGAGAATGCGTTTGTGCCAAGAACAGCCAGAGGAGGAAAACAAAATACCTAGGTAAAATTTTAAGCGTATACTGCATCGGTTGTAGTAAATGGAAAAAACCCATTTTTCTTTGTAAATCGCTTTAGACGTTAAAAGAGGGTTTAATAAAGCCGTGACGCAGTTATTTTTTACCGTCAACTGTTTGCATTTTTACTTTCGCCGTGTCTAAATGTCACGGTCTCAATAAGAGACTAAATGCCCGGCAGTCAGAAATATTCATCAAATTCATCGAATGTAAAACCAATATACTTTTTAGGATCGCTTGACATTTCTAAAGAAACACAAATACTTTCAAAAGGTTGATTGGGGATTTCAGTCGGAATTTGGTGAATATTTCTGACTGCCGGGCATATACTCTATTTGAGACCGTGACATTTAGACAAAATGAAATAACAATACAACAGTTGACGTAAAAAAATGACTGCTTGCGGCTTTATTAAACCGCTTTTTAATGTGTACAGCAATTTACAAAAAAATTGTGTTTCATTTCCTGCAACTGATGTAGTATAAGCTTAAAATTCTACCTTGAATTTTGTTTTCTTCGTCTGGCTGTTCTCGGCGACAAACACATTCTCTTTGCGTTGGCATAATTTGACATCGCTCAGAAGAACACCACAATGTGCCTTCTAACCGATCGTTTACTTCTTCGCTTTGCGCTTTAACTATCCTCTGGATTAGGAACACGTTCTGGCTCAAAACGCTAAGGTTGAAGACACTCGAGTAGACAAATACCGCGGTAACGATGACGTCAAGCTTAGCGGCCTAGCACGACATGGCCGCTAAGCATTTGTTTCAAAATGGCGGCTGTCGCTGCCAAACTTTAGGCTTCTTTGAAGACAAATTTCTCGGGGTAGAATGCACTTTAGAAGCTGACACTTCGGTGAGTAACTAAACTCAATATAAACTTTTTATTGCGATGACAAAAATAATGCGCCTTTTGGAGTGACCTCCTTTAAACATAAA
>JAHPZR010000871.1:7500-24762 GCA_019787425.1 Platygyra sinensis | reverse complement strand
AAGCCATTTTGTTTGTCTTTGGCTGCTTGGAGGTGAATAGTAATTGGCTAATCACCTCTGAGCTAGCCAATCAGCATGCGCAAAACCTGCTATTCACTTATGTGGTGTATACTAAATTCTATGATAATAAGAGAAATAGCTGTCTCCATGATAGTGACATTTGTGGGAAATATTTCTGCGCTATGAATAGCACAGTTCTCAATTGGATCTAGAATAGCTACGCACTTTAATTTGCTAGATTACAACAAAGAATATAAATGTTTTAAAGCTGTAGTTTGTCTTTTGTTTACTGCATAAAACTATAGAACATACAACTTGGACATGGCTGGGCTTATAAAAGGCTTCTTCAAAACACACCAATTAAACACCTTGAAATGTATAACATAGGATACCTTTATTAAAGTAAGCTTATAAAGGGTATCACATTTATATTTTATCGTTTCGTGATGAAAAGCGACACTGCAACAAATAAGGTCAAATAAGATATATAAGCTTACTTACAGATATACCGTAACACATTGGAGATTTTAATTCCAGTCTTAAATTACATACAAGTCTTAATCTGTGATGGTCTAATGCGCTAGCCAGGAGTTCCTGTTGTTTCCCCTGAGATGTAAACATGGCACAAAAATTATACACAGTTTGTTCGACAATTCGATGGTCATTTGTGTAATTGTCAGCCTGGAAAATTTCCGCTCATAATACATAACACAACTTACCGTATTTCTCTTATCCCGAGTTTATAATTCTCTTCAGCACTATTAAACAGTGCCTTCTCGAAAAAAATCGCGATTTGTCCCATTCGTCCGCCATTTTGAATTACATGTCACTGACTATGCGGACTATGCGCACTTTGGTTGTCAACTGACGTATCGCGGGCGCAGAATGGACCGCATTGCGTGTTCAGGTGTTTGTAGAAAGTCACGCATTTGACATCTCGTGAATATGCTCCCAGGAACTTGTCATTAGGGTGAAGGACACGCAATGTTTTGCACGAACATGAAGGGATAACAATATTACTGAAACTGAAATAGCTTGCACGGGAACAAAGCATTTCTTCCAATGATCACAATGTTTTTCTTTTGGCACGCGAACTGAGACGAAGCGAACAGAGTTCCTTTTCCCTCTGTTCATAATAATTTGGTTATCAATATGTGACTTACAAGCGGACAGACAGGTCGGTAAGTTGCTTTATTGTTGTTTTTCGTATTTTAATCTGAAGCGACACACTTAAAAACGCTATTTATAAATTCCTCCGTTTTCTTTTTACAGATATTTACAGATTCACTATCTTTTCAAAGAATCAAAAATAAAAATTCAACAGATGAGCCAAAGAGCACCTAAGTCAAGCGCACTTGAACGAAACAGAGAGCTTTAAATTTAATTGCTGTTAAAAACTTGGCAAGGGAAACAATCAGTTTACCTGTAATGTTCACCGGCAGCGAAATTCTAAAATCTATTTCTATCGTTTTTATTTTTTTTTATTTCAAGTTCCAGTAGTGTTATCGACTTCCAAATTTAATTGTAGCTCAGCAGAAGACATTAAGATATGATCCAAATGACCTCGCGGAACAATCATCCCAAAGCGCACGGAAAGTGCTTGCGGTTAGCGGAGAGTTTGTATTTGCTCAGGTGGGTAGATCATTTACAAATAATTGAGGCAAGTTCAAAACCCTTCTTGATCAGTTAAAAGTTCCATTTGCAATAGTTTCCTTCTAGCGAATTGTATAAATAAAATAAAGATCTTGGCAAATTATCCTGTATCTCACACGGAAACACCATAAATCTATCGATATCAAGTAAATATTTCACAAAATACCGGTTTCTTTGAAGTGCGATCTGGAGGGAGTTTCATGGGTTTTTTCGTGACCTCTTCCTATGATATGATTGGCTGTAACCGCTTGAATATCTGCCCTCTCTCAGTGAAGCCACGACGATAGCATTTCACTTTGGTAAAGTCACGAAACAAGAAAATCAAATTTTTGAAGTCAAAAATTCGAGTCAGTCGGAAATTCATTCGACGAAGACCCTGTAATTCACAATTCAGGTTATATGAACGAGCGTAAAGATACTTTCCTCTCGTATTCTTGTTGTTCGTGACATAAAATTCAAACGACACCGGGTTATTAATACACATAAATTCGTTGTGTGATTGGTTCGAGGGGCATCTCTTTAACATAACTCTCGCTTCTGGTGAGATCAGGCTTTATTTAGCTCACACCACGCTTGATCTGTTCTTGAAGAAAACACCTTGGGCAGGCGGCAAAGTGATACCTTTCTGCGGGGCATCGTTCCGGCATTTCCATAGCGTACCTGAAACAAAATGCAAACGAAATCTTCGACGTCTTCGTGAGAGATCTTAGCCTTGCGAAAGAGGTAGCATTTGAAGTTGTAACGAAAGCTTACTATGCGATGATGAAGCCAAAGAACGACACGAAGCAGAACTTTCGACGTTTAATGTTGCCTCTCGTCATCAGTCGGGAAATATTCCTTGCGTTCAACATTTGGACTCACTGGCTTTGAAGTTCATTCATTTTTCATCGGTACCTTTCGTGTGGATCGCCATCCAAAGATTTCTGGTAGGATTCAAACGTTCTTTGCAGCACGTTTATCCTAATTTCAAGGTATTAGACGCAATTTATCTAAAAAAAATTATTATGTATTGTTCTTGGCCCACAAGGCTGTATTAGTGTTATCCACCGTGCTCCAATTCTCCTATGCTCCTATAGCTTTGTAGCTATAATTTGGTCGATTCTCTTTCTCCGGAGTGAACTATAGTATCGATTTCATCGTGTCACAAGTTGTAAATTGGATGCCTTGTCATTCTAATCGTTCACAATTCTTCCTTCGAAAGAGTACTTGGTTTTAGTTGTTGATAGTCTCGTTATTGCAATTTTTTGACTTGTAAGTTTGACTATTTCTGGCGGGCGAAAACGTATGTAAACTTATGCTAAAGTAGATTTTGGGTGCACCCACCCAAATGTGTGTGCTTAGATGCTCGACAAAGTAAACCGATTATAGGCGATTTTTCATTTTCAAACGTCCAGGATGCCCTTTCGTAGAGAATTCTGTGTTAAGGATGACTTTTCTCGATTGTTGTTCGCCGTTAATATAATGACTCGCTATAGAAATTGTTACAAGGGTTTGTGTTGTCTCGCGCGTTTATCACTGTGTTTCGTAACATTGCACGAGATGATTTTTATTAACTTCACAAATTTCCGCTCAGTAATGAAAGCCGGAATGCTTCATTTTCAATGAGCGTAGGTACAGGTCTGACGAAATTAACACTCAGGGAGTATGTACGCCGAAGCAGTTTTTGCCAAGATCCAACATGGCGCCACTGTTAATTTGGGGCCACGAGGGCAACTATCAATCAACGCAATTGTTGTTATAAAAGACATTGTCTTCGGGGTTAAGGATGGTTTTCCATCGCTTGGAGCCCCAGCACAATCAACGCAGTTCTTATGTTTCTTCTAAATGATTTTATGGTACACGAAGACGATATCTTTTAGACAGAAACAATATAGGGCATGATAATGGAAAAATACTGCTTTTATTTTTCCCTGGATTCACAGCGGATTGTCGGATTATAATATTTCATTTTTCTATACTGTTCTGTTAATTTAGAGTACAGTTTGCGTTTTTCTCTCTTTTTTGCTTTTTGATACAGTTAAACATTACGTGTTGTTCGTGTCGCCGGCTCTGGGAACAGAAATTAACCATGTGGAAATGGTCAGTTATTGAATGATAGATTATGTATGTAGTGCAATTTCCTCTGCTCAAAATAACGATAAGCGAACTAAACAGTACAATGTTTCGTTTACGTTTATCGGTTCCAGTTTGATCAGTTTGCATTGTACATCTGTGGAGGTGGGCATTTTTCAGTGTTGCTGTAGAGATCTAAAAATTTGAGTTTCAAGTGTTCAAGTGGTTGGTTCCGGCTTTCAATAACATCCAGCACTGCTGGACTTAAGTTATGCCCCAGAGCAACGAAAGCATTCCAAGCAAAGAGATCTCTTTTAATTTAGAAACACAGTCAACCGACCTGCTTTATTTTAACATGACAATAACGTTGTTTCTATGTATTGGATGATTTCAAGACATTTGGAACAAAGATTCACTGTTATTTCACCTGGCGCAGTAAGCCAGCTACTGGCACGGAAGGTATCCTTAATTTTAAGCCAATTGAATTCTTTCAGTGTAACTTCGACATGTTTGGCGTTTTTTGTATTATACAGGAGAATCGAATATTAAATTGCTGGGGCGAAATATGCAAAGAGTGGGATTACAGCTCTACTAATCCCAACTCGGATATCAGTTTTGAAATGCAGTGTCACGATTTCGAAAGGACTTAGGTGTGTCTAAGTCCTTCGAAGTGAAAGCATGTTGAGGGTATTAAATCCTTGCTTAATTATTGTAAAACTTTGCTTGTCTCGTAAAAGTGTTATTAGAAAGAAAACTAAATACTAATGATTGAAAAATGATTGCAATTGGCAATTTTCCTCTTCAAAAACGCCATAAACACGTGATTTCAAAACTGCATATTTGCAAAACAGTGCATTTTAGTGTTTGGTTTAAAACGTGTCAGTATGCTCCAAGATTTCTTTGTTCTGTGCGAACAAAAAGGTATTTGTCTATAAATGGTGTTTTACTTAATACCTTCAGCGTGGAATGACCCATTTACATTCTAACATTCATACTTATAGAGTAGTTCCCTTTCCTCGCTAGGTTTACCTTAAAACGTTTGTTTACTCTACTAGAAGATGCAAATATCACAAAATAGGCCTTAGGGGTATATCCCTTCTGATTGTTTGAGGTAAAAAATAATTTTAATGCCATTTCAGTTATGTATTTTATCTGTAAAGCTTATCCTGTAATATTGTTGATGCTTCAAAGGAAACTGCGTTTTGGAATGAAAGTTGTAAGTGGCTTTAAATATTTTATATATTGTCAGTCTGTGAGGTGACAAGTCAGGCGGCTTAAATGCAATATATGAAAACTTTGGAATCAAGTTCTCCTTGGTTAATACACTCGTTTTTTTCAGAGAATATCTGCAAGAAAAGAAACCAAAAAAAGCGCCATTCAGTTTCAGAAAGCTTTTGTTTTGTAACAGTGAGTTCAATGCTTCCTCCAGAAATCCGATTGCACCACATGCAAAGTTTTCGACGCTCACCTCCCAGTTTTGTTTTATCTACAATTGTAAATCTTCCGGTCACCTTCAGATATCACATTATGATTTTGAGACATGTGCTTGGAATGCTAGACCCTTGCAACGTGACGAGTTGAACTGGTCTAGCGTAAATCCTTTTGCCTTCCATTATGGGGGAAACTGATTACATAATAAGCATCTTTATTATAGCAACCCCCAATTTGTATATCTTGAGCTATTTAATTGCTTTTAAGTGAAACAAAAGAAAGCAACAATTGGCTATTTTCAATGCTGCCGGTTTTAAAATGTTAAATTATTTCTTCAGAAAATATTATGAAGTTAGACAACAGAATATGCTTGAAATAACAGATTTTTATTGTTGTGTCTACATGAAGATTGGTAAACCTGTAGATTGCCACAAAACAGGAAATCTATAGAAAAAAACTCTCTTACAATAGATAATCTTAAAATAGAATCTGTGGCAATGCTCGATATAATTAGTGGTTAGGATTGTCCAAAGCTCCGGCTCTGTAAAGGCGTTAATGCAGTACGGTAAGATATTAAGATAATGACCGGGACGATTTTAAGCAGGGGTGGATCTTAAATTTGCATTTGTTATCCTTGGAGTCACAGAGACCAGGTTGTGTATTTAACAGCAATCCTTTAGTTTGGGATAGTTGCTAGGTCTTTTATTTTCACCTCGTTTTTATATCAGTAACATTTTGATTCCTCATCTTTTCAATCAACATTCGCGTAGTACTCAACGAGAACCGGCAAAGAGCCTCTTCTATTAATGCAATAAAATCGTGACATCTGATGCAAATCACATTGCTTCGGGCGATCTATTAATAGTGGCGGGACACTAGACACGCCGGAGCCAAAATGCATGTTGTCCGCCTGATGTATATCATTTCCAATTCGATGAACCTGTTTTCACTGCGTTCAGAACTTCGAAAATAGATTGTCAGGTGAATGTCACAACAGGGTGCCGGAGTAAGTTTAGCTCGCATAGTTAAACTGAAGTGATTCATCAATTCTGCTTGAGCATCATTCTCCCACGAGAAATCGACATGTGAATTCTCCTTTTGAGGTTAAGCCACAGTCAAATAGGCAGGTAATGAGAAGATAGCCACTCGTCAGCTAAGGAAACTGGCCTCGAGCAGACTCTGTCAAGAATACCTTACCCGACTATGCTACGCTATGCTCCTGTTTCTTAAGTTGACCAGGGTGCACTAGCTGTAAGCCGAATTGGCAACTTTTAGATATCTTGCATTGGTCTGTGATCTGATGAAAGTTTTGGTTGCAAAGAAAAGCCCACTGGAGTACTTTTATGTGGAAGGGGTTAAGTTTCTAAAGAAGCTGTGGTACTGCTTCGGTGGGGAGTATTACAAAATAATTTGGTTTTATCAACTGGGCTGACGTTTCGAGCGTTAGCCCTTCGTCAGAACGAATATTGTTTACATTGCCCTATAGAAGGTGTTTTGAAAATTTGCGTGTGTAGATGAAACTCTAAAGGGCAAACATGCAAATGAGAGGCTTTGAGCAGTACAGCTGTCGTTTATAATGCTGCACAAGCTTGGTCTTACTTTCATGTTTGTTGTCACAGTCAAACCCTATTGCGTATTATTACCCAAAAGTGCTCTGAGTGTTAAGTAGTACTTTCACAGGCGGTGCTATCGAGGAATAATACATGTGTTGCTGTTTATTGCGCTGTACAGTAGTGTTGCTCGGACATTCAATCTTTTAGCTGAATGCCTTGAGTGTTGCAATGCATTGCGGCACAGAAATGTCGAACAGTATAGAACGCCATGCATTGAATCACTCGCAATCGGAACATCTTTAACTCAACTTTTCTGTTTTTTATTTTCCCCGCTGCATTCTAAGTATGGAAAACATTCCTCATACTGTAAGAGTTGTTGGGGATTTTAAAGTCGATTGTACTTTACTTTGAACGTAACTGATTGTTAAAACAAAAACTGCTCAAATGACTTGCAAAATGACAGTAAGACACATGAATTTTTTTCAGCTTTGAGACTTAAACGAAGTTATAAGATTGTGGGGCGAATTTTAAGGGAAATCTGTATAAGCCCCTGTACGTTTGCTATTTTTATTGTGTTTACTATAAGTTCTTTTGATTGTTGAAACAAAGACTCCTATTGTAACTTGGTAAATTTTGGTAACAAGCAGAATTGGACGTCAAAAAAATTTCATTACAGTATCTGGATTAATTATAGGATCAGTTACCTAAAGCGGATAAGAAATTAAAATAGAACCTGAACAGGTTTCTGTTAACATTCCAATTTCAACAAGCATTTCATCACACTTAACAAAATGGCTTTAAAAAGCGCCTGAGACAGAGAAAGAACAGTAAGTGCAAGATTTCAGCTGAGGAAATATGAAGGTATTTTTTACATGGAAGTTCAAATCCATGCCATCTCTTATAACATACGATGAATAACTGGGAAAAAGCTACCTATAACAGCTTTTGAAATTCCATCATTTCGAGCTTTTAATTTCCTTTTCAATTAACAAGAGCAGCTTGTATCGTCAGGGTTATATGAAATACTAGCATTTTGCCAAAACATTCTGCCCTTTTTCTAGCCGAGTACATTACAGTTAACATGCATTGTCACTGCATAATCCCAGCTAAAAATGAAAATTAAAATTTTAACTCCTATAGCTTAAAGGGGCATTTTCACGCTATTTGGCAACTTTATAGAAAGCTAGAAGGTGCTTTCACATCATTTGAAATCCAAAACTAATGATCTGGTTTTGTTATTTAAGACTATTTGAAGGTACTGAAACTGTTTCCTGTCGCCTGTCGCTACGGATGGCACGGATGGAAATGGATTGAAATTTGAAAAAATTGGCCAATTTTTTCAAGTTTTGCCACGAGTTCCAAAAATCCTCAAGAAATTTGTTATGGTTAGCCCTCTCAGATAAATTCATTTGACATCTTCGCCGTAACTTTACAGAAGCTTTTTGTCTATGATTAAAGCCTTAAAGCAGTGATTTTAGCACAGAATTGACCTAAAACAGCAAAATTATCGTGACAGTGCCCTTTTAAAACACTTGCTAGTTCTTCAAGAGCAAACTTTGCAAGCAATATATGGATCACATGAAAAGCAACATTCCAAATTTTGTTGGGGTTCCTTTTTTCACACAGTAGATTATGCACCGATATCTTATCAGAAAATGCGTACCAGCACGTAACAAAAGGAACTAGACAAGTTAAATTGAAAGATTTAAGGCTCAGACAGATTATGCGTTAACTTTATCTTGTAAATTTGTCGTTGTTTCTTCGAAGCTAATTGGCCGCATCGATAAGTCGACTTTCTGAGCGGTGTTTAGTTACTCAACACACTCTGCGGAGATTTAATCATTGCGACTCGTCTCTACACACAAGGAAAGGCATGGAGCCGAACTCGGTAAGAAGCAAACATTATGTTCTCTCACGGACACGTTTTCTGGTGGCTGTACGTTGTCTAAGGCAAACAGAGGCCTGAAAGTTAGTTTACTCTAAGATATATGGTATGTTAGATAGTAAGGGAATGTCAGTACGGCAACGACAGAAGGTTTGATAAGCTGAATAGCCTTTACAGTCGGTTGAGAGAAGTTTAATTGCCTGCGAACTCCTTCGTCGACTGTAAAGAATCGAAAATCAGCCTCATTTCTTTCCTACACCGGTTATTGAGTTATCATTAGGCGATTTCTCCTCACAATACCAACCATTACCAAGCTAACAGACGAGGAGAATATGAAGAAACATCAACCTCAGAATACAGTGCCCTGATGTAAAACTAACATCCTGTAACTTACATAGAAAGAAATGGACAACAACCATCGGAAGAATTTATCATTTAATCCGACTTACGCCTAAATGATCAACAGTCAACATCTAGAAATCAAATTTCTCCAGGTATTCTGTTTTCTTATTCCACGTGAATTCTGTGGGGGTCTGCTTTGCTTTTTGTTGTTTTTTATTACTTCTCCACAGGAAGTGATTACAACTGTGCTGGACCGTTATGAAGGCCGTCACTAAAAATAACTTCAACAAATCAGTGACAAATCTGTAACTGTAGACAGGATGATTTAAATGTCCATTATTGAAGTGTAAAGGGTGTGTTTTTGTCGTTTTTTTTATTAAGTCCATTAGTTGTAAGTGTGAAGGGTATAACTGCGCTCCCTTTGTCCTAATTTAATTTCGCCGAAATCTGCAAATGTTATATTACTAGTTTGCTTTTGTTTAATACAACATTCGTTTTTTCTTAAAACAATACACCCACGACATTCCCTTTACGAAAATGCCAGTCTTTATCTATAGCCTCTTGGACTGACTACCTTAAATTAAACAGTTCTACTGCGTTGTTATACGTAATGCCATCTTTGTAAGAAAGAAACAAAATATATAAAAACGGTCGCATAGCTTACAATTGACTATTAAACCCTATCGTTTAGCTTAAAGCCATCAAAGAAAGTGTCTATATTTAGAACGGTGCCTTGCCTTGTTAGGATCCGCCGGCCGTGTAAGCGTGCGTCTCGAAAAGCAAGCTGTCAACGATAAATCATCTTTGATATCGCGTGTTGCTTCATAGCAAGGCGTATGTTGAAACACAAAGGAAGTAAACAGTTTACCCGGTGATATTTTTGGATCGTGATTATCATTTCTGTTTCATTTTAATTAATTAAACTAGGCTTTGGACCATGTGCGTACGCTCAGTCTGCACCATTGTTAGAACTTGGCAGTTCACCTGCAACAAGGTCAATCAATTCGTTTGTGAGTACCGGTTTCAGTCAGTTGTCGACTGCGTGGTCAGAGTGCATGGCCTGCATGGATATTCCTTGTTTCAGCTTAAAGAAAACTCTAAATTACTCCGGAGGAACAAGTTTATAACGTGCTTTCGCGATATTTGTCTTTGTAGAAATTCTAATCTCTGTTTTTGCATGGCTATAGAGGCTTCGTTACTGTTATAAATAAGGTGAAAAACCAGAGAAACAGACATCGTGGTTCTTTCTAATTATCTTTTTCGTTTCAACCGGCAAAATCAAAAGAGAAACGAGACACGAGTTGTAAAAAAATTGTGCTTCGTTTCGTAGATCTACAAGTTCAGTTTTTCCTTCATCATGATTGCTTTCTTCTTTCAGATTGTCTCAGTGGACAAGTGCGGTGTCATCTTGAAGCCGTGGAAGCCGAGCATTGCGAGAAACACATTTGTGAAGTAAGGTAGCAAGTCAGCTTTAAAAACACGATAACTCGTAGGAAGACAGCGATTGCTTATAAGTAAAGATGAGGTAACGTTCAGTTTTAGGTGACACTAGAGTGGCGCATACACGAGGCACGTTTCGTTTCTGCCACTTGTATGTTCTTGCACGTTCACCGATGTAAGAAGTACAAGTGGTAGGGAGGGGGTGTCAACAATTCAAAGACGCCATTAGTTTTGAATGTTTAAAGGTTTTAGGTCTACGTTAATACATAGTTGTGGGACCCTGTAGACGATTCAACTTTAGACAATAATTTAAATGTGTATATTGCTCAGCTTTTTGTACAAAGCGGTGTTAAAATGTAGGGGAACCTCAAGGTCTAAAAAATTGACAGTAAAACCAAAACAAAAAATAGAATAAAAAGAAAAGTACAGTTAGTTCAGTTTTAGCAAAACGGTAATAGATAAAAAAGCAGACAATGGAACACTGTGTCTTGTTTTAAGAAATCTTTTTCCTTCTGTCAGTTATATAATTTTTTACTTCAGTTCAGTAAGTAGAGATCGAGAATCACCAAACGTAAAGAGATTAACCCCTCCTCTAACTATGTCACCCAGTACACTATAACAAGGAATTAAGCTACAAGGTGTAGAGAAGTTACGTTAGTTAAAGAGCATGCAAGCTTCAAGGAGACAATATACAGTTCAAGGTAGCTACAATTAGTTATATAGAGGTAGAAAATTACAAATAATTGTCATTTTAAACATACTTGATACTTTCCTTGCGGTGATACAAAGAGCTCGATTTGAATTTTAACCATTAGTTGCACTAGTGAAGGCAACCTACATTAATGTTTCTGGTTGATCAATTTTGCTAACAGCTTAACTGTATAAAGATTATCAGGGAAAGATCGAGGATTTAAGAGTAAAATACTTAGAACTAGTACCCACGTGTATTCGAAGAGGTGTGAAATCGTTTAATGGTATTGCGTAGAGTGCAAATAATCGTGGGAATTCACAAAAACAACCTCGTTGGAATTCAAATAATCTTTTTCTTTTTAAAAAAAGGTAATCTATATCTATTGATAAATCCTGATATTTAATTGTGAAAACCACCAAATAAACACATTTCATGGGTCATTTTTTGGTGTGATACTTTGGTGTACTTCTTTTATCGAAAGGCACCGCGATGGGACGTAAAATGAAGCACAAATACACAGTTCATTGTCTTTGTTTTATTAAACAGGGAGTCTTAAAGTGCCTTGAAATAACTTTCGTTTGTTTCCTTTTCATTAATTTTCTTTATGTAAGGGAATGTGAGAGGAAACGCCTTCCTTGCTATGAACAAATGGGCTAAAACCCTTAAGAGCGGTCCAATTTGCAGTGCGCGCAGTTTCTGTCAAAACTGATTATACTATACGTTTTAAAATCCTCCATTTTCAAGCTTAAAGTGAAGACAGTCGCTGAGAAATTAAGCCGTGTATGTCGCATATTCGATAATTTTCATCCACCTAAATTATCACTTCTCAAATTCTATCAAAGTTTTGCGTTTGATCGCTGTGAAGCTATGAGCATACGAGGCGTTCCCCTCCCTCTTTTCCACAATGCAACTTGACGTCACCAAATAATCGAAACCAGATACCAGGCCCTAAGGTGTAGTTCACGGTCGTCCTACTCTGATGGGTAACGACGAACGTGAGACTAGACTGGTTCTACTCCCGTAAGGGGGTGGGGGGTGGGGATACTCCCAGAAAAATTTGGTGGGGATGTGTGGCCCGCTTCCCAAAACCCTTATCCTATTTATGACCAAACTTTGTGATTTTTTTCTATCGATCCTATTTATGACCTGACCAAAAATTTTATATCGATCCTATTTATGACCGTTGCGGCCCGCACAGCTACTCCAAACATGATTTATGGAGGGATTTTGTGGACGGTCTTATCGATAATGATGAAAAGATGGCTTTTTTCTAAAAGACATAACCATTTCAAGACCAAAGTGGCTGAAAAACCATACTCTTTGGGACCGCACATGCCTATATGGCCCGTATAAGGAGTACACCCCCCCCCCCCCCCCCGTCAGGGTTGTTTTATGGATAACGCGAAAGGATATCAATGTGAAAGAAGTATGAAAGAGGTAATTAAGAACGGTTGCAATGAGCCCTATGTATCGATCTGAAGGGACAGCGACTCGCCAGAACCAGGAGCCCAGAACACATCTCGCGTCAAACGCATTTTTCACTTAGCCCTTGCGCACGCACATTTTCAGTTTCATACAATGGATTATGGCAGAAAAAAAGAAGAAAACAAAAACAACTCTTGCAAGAGGAGCCCTGGGGAAAAAATGGGCAAAGATCAAGTGCTTTGTACTAGTTTCAGTCGCAATACATTATGGGACTATCTAGGTCCTGTTTTTTGATGCGTGAGCTATTGCACAACCTGAAGGTGAGAAAACAATTGATGCCCCCCCCCCCCCCCGCAAAAAAAAAAAAAACGTCCATGCCCCACCACGACAAAACACTAATGGTCTATCAATAACTTCCTCTGTAAATGAAACTGGCACTGTCTTTAATTTATGGTGGGATCTGTCGTTGATCAGGTGGCCGTTGTCGAGAGGTTATTTGGCAGTTGGGGCACGTTTTATATTAACGGCCTCTGCCTTTCAAGAGGTGGTCGTTGTAGTGGGGCTATAATAACAGTGAATGTAACATCCGTCCGCCGGGACCCAAAAGTGGCTTTTGTAGAGATGTGGCCGTTAATGGAGGTTCGACTGTACGTTAAGGCGGGGGTAAACGTGAAAGCTGTTTTGACGTCGCTTAACATGGCTTTTCTGCCATATCTCGGTCACGTAATTCCTCTGCTTATTCAACTCATTAACCACTGTTTGGCGATTTTTGGGCATTTTGGGAAAGAGATATTTTTCTGAAAGGATAGGTTAAATTGAGGAAATTATGAAATATTAGAGATTTTAAGGATTTGGAAAATTGAAATTTGAAGAGAAGAATTAGTAGATAGACACCAAACAGTCCCCTACCAACCTGGGGCTCTCTTTTGGGGTGGTCAACTGTCTGGTAGTGTTCCCAACCCATTTTAATCCTAACAATTTTATATTCCCTTTTAATATTACTTCAAATTTTACTCCTATTCATGTTTACCCCCGCCTTAAGAATTATCGTTTAGTCGAGGTCTGACAGAACGTACGCCAAGTGTTATCTTTCTCTTCTAAAGGGCAAAAGCCTGCCGTACCCTGACAAAAACTCACAAGGGTGTCCCTGAAAAAGAAGCTCGCGAAATCGGCTAGGAAATGACCTTCATTACACTAAGGGAATGACCATTATTTTTGTGAGGGATGGGGGTGGGTAATTACTCGCCAAAAATTTCATACACAGTACAAAATTCTGAAAAAGACGAAAACAACAACAACAACAACAACAAAAACTCTTGCAAGGGAGCCGTGGGGAAGAATATGCAAAGATCAAGTGTTTTGTACTAGTTTCAGCCGTAATGCATTATGCGAGGCTATTCATTCCTCCTCTGGCATTGTCGAGGTCCTGTTCTTTGATGTTAAAAAAATTGTTGCATGAGCTATTGCACGACCTGAAGGTGAGGAAAAGAAAAGTCATGCCCCCCTCCCCCCCCCCCCCCCCCGCCCATCAAAAACTAAAGGTCTACGTTAACTTCCTCTCTAAATGAGAACTGACTGGCACCGTCTTTATCGTGGGATTTGCGAGTTGATTATATGCAGGGAGGAGGGGAGGCACACCCAATGACAAAGTATGTTTTGGTTTGATAATTTACCAAGGTTATGAAGATTTCAGTTTGGGAATCAGAAAGAAAAAAAAGTGGGAGGGGTTAAAACGAGAGCCGCTGTAAAGCATGTTCATTTACTCAGTGCCGGTATGAGGTAACCATAAAATTAGCAAAATATATTCTTCAAATGTCCTCTTCACAATTCCAAAGGACACCTCGGAAAAAATACGCTTGTAAAATATATTAATATTTTATTATTTCTGTGAACTCTTCTGAAGTTTGCAAAGCAGATACATGTACAACTGTGTGTAGAAATGTTGTATTTTTTGAATACTGAGTAGCTAAAATTATCTCAACTAAAACCCAACAATGAATCCCAGACTTTTGGCTCAAGACTAAAAATTAAAGTTAACGTCTTTGACAGTAAGCCAGTTTAACATCTATCCTCTAAAACCTGTCCCCCACACAGTACAACTACAGTACAGAGTGTCATTAAAACTAAACCACACAACTAAACTCCTTTACTTCTAGTGTCAGTCATTTCAATCAAAGAATAAGACTTCTTTTTGAATAGGGATCAAAAAGTAAGGGACAAATATCAGTATCTGGGCAACTGTGCACCTGCCCCTCCCCTAACCCAACAGTAACACTAACTTATTAACTTATTATAACATGTTGGGTTAGGGGAGGGGTAGGTGTGCAGTTGCCCAGATAATGATATTGATCCAAAGTAAGCATGTCACCATGATTGAAAGCAATACTTTCACATGATGGTGCTTGCTTTTCAATACCTTGCAAAGTGAAATCTATTTTTTCGTCTTTGGCACTAATGAGAATGAAAACTTGCTTTGCTTAACTTTCCTTATGTTGCACAGATCTGCAGTATACTAAAGTTTCTGTTTTCTCCTTTGGCACTCTTGAGTTCACCCAAAGTTCCTTGTATCACTCTATTTACAATACTTTACTGTCTTTACACATAATGCAATGTTTCAACAATATTTAAAATTTTTCAAAGTGCTCATCAAAGCTGCCATTAATTGTAATAAATAATAAAATTTTGTACACTTGCTGCCACTCTGACCCTTTCAGACCAAGACCAACATATAAAAAGAATCAAAAACCTGTTTCCAAATTGCCACGAAGTTCGATTTATATAAAGTCTGAAGATCTGGCCCTGGTTGTTCGAAAAGCGGATAACGCTATCCACTGGATAAATCACTATCCACTGGATAGCGTGGTTTACTTTGTCAACACTTATCCACTGGATAGTGATTTATCTGCTGGATAGCGTTATCCGGCCTTTGAACAACCGGGGCCTGGATTTTAACTTACATGTATGTGTTGCTGATCATTCCTATATTCTCATAACCTGTTTACTGCATAATGTATCGATGTTGTATCGAGACGTTATATGTTGATTACTTGGCAAGCGAAGGATCAAGAGACAAAACCATGTAATGAGTTAACTTTCTTTTCACAAAGTTGCTCCTAACATACAGACATCAAGAACTTTACATTTTGTAAAACAATTTCAAATTCCTCCACAATCAAGGGAGATGCTTATGTACAAGAAAACTTTCCAAAAAGATGTATTGTAATTTCTGACTGTGACACTGTACTGGAAATAACTCATATATATATCTTACAAATCTGATTTGTCATTAGTCCTTAAAAAAATTGCACTGGACAAGGATGCTCTTTATGAAAGAGGAACATGCATGGAAGGACCTCAAGAGCCCATTAACCATTTATGCTGGTGGGCGTTGCTAAGGTGGTGAAATGTCACTTCCAATTACTTGTGTCAACCTGACCCAGAAAATTACCGATTTTTCAACATTTTAAAATTCTCTCAAAATCTGACCTTTTGAAATAAAATCTATGCATTGTGTAACAAGGATTAAAATTAAAAATAATATTCAATCGATTAATAATTCGGAATAAAGTAATATGCTTTGAAGCGTTCACACTTTTTTCAGAATTAATTACATTACCTTGGGCAGGGCCTGATGATGGCGTCACTGGTGTTACTGATCATGGAAAAGTTAACAGACATGAAACAATTCTGAACTAACTAAAAATAAAGTTATATATACGAGAATAAATTTTCTTAGCAACAGCTCAAAAAAATTAGTTAATGAGCCCTCAAAATCCTTCCACTACCTGTCGATCTGTCATTGATACACAAGATATGCATTTTGAATAATTTAAAATATAATTATTTAGGTTAATAATTATCATAAATAATTTTTTGCATCGAGCTGCTTTTCACTAATTAATTGACTTTCAATAGTAAAGATCCAATTCATGTGCACTGACTTGCAACTGCACATTGGTTACCATGGAAACATTAAGTCAAGTGCCTTCCGCTCTTCGGGAGAGAACAGTAAGTTAATGGTAAAATACAATTTGATTCTGACTTGTGAACCTATATTTGGTGCATTGCTTGACAGTGTATTGTAGCAATGTTGTATTATGTTTTGGGAGAGAAGAACTTTCAAGCAGGCCTTTTCAGACATCAATAATAATTGCAATTACTAGCCCATCATTTTGGGTCTTAACATACAGTGGCTGTGTAAAGTTGGATCTTTCTTGATACCGGATCATTGGATTTTACATGGTCTCTCCTCAGCAGTGGAAAGACATTGACCTTCAAGAGTATGACAAATGCTAAGAACTACACTGAAGTCTATGGCTTCAGTACAGTATTCCACTGCCAATGTGGGGGCAAATGAAGAAATGCTGTGTAGTACTGGTAACCATGTGTAAAAAAATCAGACTTGTCTTCATCCACCATCTTGCAGATGCTAATCGACAATCTGCACTACGATTTGCTGAATTCTGGTTTCTGAGACAAGACTGACTGAAACAATAGCCCTTTTCACGGTTAGCTTTCCTCATTTGCATTACAATAAAATCTAGCATGTATGCGAGGCAATTTCGGGCTATTTCGCACTTTTAGCCCGAAATTGCCTCGCATTCACGTTGATTACATTGTAATGCAAATGAGAAAAATTAACCGTGAAAAGGGCTATTAGAGTAGATTCCATTTGTATTTACAAATTAAACATGTAATTTCATCAGGATCTCACTGAATCCCAGAACACATTTTGACTTACCAGCCTTTGATTGATGAGGTCCAAAGCACCAGAAAATACATATGGCCAC
>JAHPZR010000871.1:0-5000 GCA_019787425.1 Platygyra sinensis | reverse complement strand
GGTTTAGATTAACATTGCTGATCAACTTCAGGAGTAGCAAGCCAATTTGTGGTATCCAAGCATATAGGCAATATCCCCATGAAAGTTGAGTGCATACATGTCCACGTACATGTTATACAAGGTGTAGGGCTGTCAATTAACAGGGAACTTTTTCCAGCCATTACAAACAACCTCCCTTTCTTTGCCAATAGTTATTTTTTAAAATTTTTTTGGAGGTTACTCTGACCATTACCGGTACTTTCACCCAAGAAAACAAATTTGACGAAAATTGCTGATCTCAAAAGTATCCAGGTATAAGCTGCTCAAGTATAAAATCCTAGCTCTGGGTACATACACTGTAATGGGAGAACTCCATACAGTTGAAGCCTGCTATTTCAAACCCGCAGGGGAAATGAAAAATGGTTCAAAAGAGCAGGAGTTCAAACTAACTGATAGTACATTATAGATGACTGAAGGGCAAATCCAAGGGAAATATAAATAGCCAAGTTCACATTGGCAGGGTCCAACTGTAGTAACACAACAAAACTGAGTGATCTAACAACGTCAAAAATAAACAAATCACACAAGAAGTTACATGCACTTACCAGATTTTTTCTCATATAGTATGGAAAGTTATCTTTACTCTCTGGCAGTGTGGACTTATCTGTAACATCTGATATTTCATCCAACTCAAGTTCAGTTTTAGGTATACAGTCCTCATATGGTCTGGTGGTACACCTTGATCTTTTCCATGTTACAGGTGTCAGAGAAACAGAGGCAACAATTTCCCTGCCTTTGGAGCTCCCTGATGAATGACTAGAAGACAAAGAAACCACAGAGCTTCTTCGTTTGGTCGACATGTTGGTAGTTATAGTAACAGGTTCCAAGTCCACCTGACCATATGCTGTCGGCATTCGAGAGTAGCTGGAAAGAGAACTCTGGACAGAAGCACTGTACCCATTTGAGTCATTGCTTGGAAGATGCTGGGTATTGAATGCTGTGTATTGTATTGCATCAACACCATCAACTGTGTTCCTGGACACATCTAATGAGGTGGCATTAGTGTGTGATTGATCACTTGCTCCTAACTCACACGAGAAGTCCACTGGACTTACAGAAGACACAACAACCTCAGCTGGGTCTTTTGGTACATTTAATGAGGTCAAACTACTCTTCCTTTGGATGGTATAGTTGTGATATTGTTCCTGTGCATTTGGGGGAAGTTCTTTTGGCAGTAGCCGTGACAGACGCACCCGAGCACATGGCATGTTCCTTGGATCAATCATGGTGTTACAATACAGCCTGTAAAAGGAAATTATTTAAGTGATAAAGACACTTGACATTGCCATATAAAACTATACTAAACACTTTCACCATTGTTAGCCTTCCTTACTTCTGTGCACCCTTTCACTCTTGCATTCTGTGCTAGTCTCTTTAAGTACTTTTGTGAGAAAATACAGAGACTTAAAAGATACAGTGTACATGTAACTCAGTTATTTCACCACCCCATAGGTAGATCTTCATGTACAGTGTACTATGTGTTCCCTGACATTTTAAGAAGGCTTCATTATAAGACAGAAACCAGGTAGTGGGACCTTATGTGCTCTGACTGAGGATAGTACCCACCTGCACTTAAGGATACAAGTGCAGTGTGCAATTTGATCACACTGCATTTATACATTAATTACATTATGAAAGTAGTTACCAGGACTCTCTTGTACCGAACTTGTGGGGTACACCTTAAACTCACAGACTCACAACTAACTTGTAACGTCCAATCCTTGTTTTAATTCTCCTCTACTCGTACAACACGTCCTATGTTCCTTTTCTCGACTACAAAAGAACTATTGCACAATCACTCGTCTCCGATTACAATCATCACAAATCTCGTCATGCCAGCTGTCAACTATGAAAAATGTCACGACACTTCCGTTTACGCTCCCCTAAAAATTGAGTGTCACTTAATTTTTACCGAAACAGTGTCCGAGCTTAAAATGACTAATTGAACTAGAAAGGGTTCAGTCATCATCCTCATCTGCGGCGATCAGTCGTATTTTCTCCCTAGCGGTCTCAGCGGCTTGTCTTCTACTCCTGGGTCTCTCAGCCTGTTGACTCCCAGGCGTCAGCTGCAAGGTTGCGTCCTCAGCTGCGACTGGTCCTTTGATCTCCAGCGGACAAACTAAACTTAATGGTCTCTCAATGTGATGGCCCTTGTGCAACAAGGTGACTCCCCTGATAACTCCATCTCTCCCTCGAATGTGTCGCATCACTCTTCCTTTTTTCCACTTCCCTCGGTTTTTTCCATCCCTGAGGACTAGCACGATTTCTCCAATGTCTGGCACTGGGGCGGTCTTCCTGTTCACTCGATGGCTTTGCAACAAACTGTGTATGTATTCGTGCTTCCATCTTCTCCATGCATGCTGTTTGGTTTCCTTCAGACGCTTGTGCAGTTTGCTTACTTCATCTCCATCTTCTTCGGTCTCCTCTACCTGGTGTGCATTCTGTCCCCACATCAACACATTCGGGGTCAAGACTTGTTCCTCTCCTCTGTCACTTTCGAGGTATGTCAAGGGGCGGTTGTTCAAGTGTTTCTCTATATCAATGATCACTGTCTCGAGCTGTTCAAAGCTTAGGGTTGTTCTCCCTAATGTCTTGTAAAGAGTCTTCTTTACGTCTTTGATCAATTGCTCATACATTCCTCCCCACCATGGGGTTCTGGAAAGGTTGAATTGCCATGTGATGTCTTCTCTCGCAAGGTGGTCTTGCAGCCTTTCGCTCTTCCGTATCTTCTTTATCCAGCTTGCGGTAGCCTTGAATACCGCGGCATTGTCTGAAATGATGCGGCGAGGTCTTGTCCTTCTGGCAATGAACGAGTTCAATTTTCTTTGAAACTCTTCGGCCGTCTGTGATTTCGTCACTTCCAGGTGCACTGCTCTCGAGGTGGAACAAGTGAAGAGCAAGACGTAGCACTTGCCTTGCTCCTTCTTGGTGATTTTGTACTCAAGTGGACCAGCGAAATCCACTCCAGTTGTCTCGAACGGTCGCCCATCCTCTGCCCAAAAGCTTGGCATCGCAGCTGTTGTTGTGGATCCATAAGGCTTGGTACTGAATACTTTGCATGTGTTGCATTGATTGATGGCCTTCTTGACCTTGGACCTCAGCTGTGGAATCCACCATTCATTTCGTACATTTGCCATTGTGTTTGCAACTCCCAGGTGCATTATCTGCTCGTGCGCATGAGCGATAAGTTTCTCGCCAAACAGCCCTCCTTCAACGTATACAGGGTTGGAACCAGGAATCCTTCCACTGCACCTCAAGATATTTCTGTCGTCCTTGATTAGATGCCAGCCAGGTGCTTGTAAATTCGGCGACGTACTCCTTTGGACTTTCTTGATCCAAAGATTCTTTGCGCCTACTATCTCCTCCGTTGTCAATGGTCCCGTCAGTTTCTTTGTGCTGTGTCGTCTCGACAAAGAGTTGTTCAGGAACCTCAGTGCCCATGCTGTTACTCGTAGGGCTTTCCAATATTTGTTTCTCTCCAACAGTGTTTCCCACTCATCGGGCTTGTGCTCTTTAGCATAGAGATTTTCTTCCTTGATGGGCTTGTACTCATCGTTGACGTCTTTGGTGCATTTAAAATCCGGCTGATCTGGCCACTGCTTCTCATCTAATAGCCATTCGGGACCTGTAAACCACCCTCCTGTCTCCATCTTGTTGATTCCAGCTCCTCTACTTCCCAGATCTGCTAAATTCTTCTCCGTTGGACAATACTTCCAGACAATCCCCGTCTCGCCAGTGATTTCCGCCACCTTCTTGACTCGGTTTCCTACGAAACCTTCCAAGGTTTTCCGGGATTTCTGATCCAGTACATCGCCACCATACTGTCCATCCATACGGTTGTGGTAACGATGGGCCATCGTTTCAGTGCGTTGTGTAGATTTCGGACCATGTTAGCTGCCATCTGTCCGCCCACCAACTGTAGTCTCACTATAGACGTGTTTCATTTTGAGATTCTCGATTTTGATGTCAGTAGACCCTTGACCACTCCTGTCTCTCCCTCCACTACAGCTATGGTCACTGCGGAGCATGCAATGTTACTGGCATCAGCAAACAAGTGAAGGTGCACAGCTTGTATCCGACCTACTCCTCTTGCTACACTTCTTGGAACTCTCCCAGTATTTAGTTGACTGGACCATTTGAGCCAATCTCTCTTCAGTTGGTCCGAAACTTCTGTGTTCCACCCCTTTGTCTCGTCGCATGTGTCCCTGTAGATCTGCTTCCCTCTCATGGTTGTAGGCGAGATCATCCCTAGCGGGTCGTAAATACTTGCAAGGTGGCTCAGTATCCCTCTCTTAGTTAACGGCTGATTGTCAGGGAGCTGTGGTACTTGTATCTCCAACATGTCATCCCTCTTGTCCCATGCTGTTCCGAGAATCTTGCTAGGGTTTGTTGAATCTTCACTTTCCAGGTACACAACGTCTGATTCCCATTTGTGGACGGGAAACTTCGCACTTTCCAGGATACTCGTTGCTTCCCTTTTGAACTTTTCTAACTCCTCCACTTCTTCCCAGTCTGCATCAGATTGTCCACATATGTATTCTCCCTTAAGGCCTGGACGGTTTCTTGAGATTCTTCGTTTTGCTGATCGTAATGATAGTTAAGGGTAGCACCCAACAGAAATGGGCTAGACTCTCCTCTAAAGGGGACTCTGGTGAACTTCAGGTGTTGTTCTTTACCGTTTATGTTAAACAGGAACCGGAATGCGTCTCTATCCTCCTCTCTGACGCCAATCTGCAAGAACGCCTTTTGAATATCTGCTAGAACGAGATGAGTGGACATGCGTGCTCTGATCAAGATGTCCCACAGTAGGGGCTGCAATGATGAACCCGTGTACATGCATTTGTTTACACTGTTGGCCAGAGGGTGTGGTTTCGCACTGGCATCGAAAACCATTCTTACTTTGGTCGTACTCGCACTCTTTCTGACTACTGGTTTGAATGGCATGTAGAAGGTGCGGTCTC
>JAHPZR010000869.1:17500-20000 GCA_019787425.1 Platygyra sinensis | reverse complement strand
AAAAGTGTTGATACACTGGGCACTAAAATTCGATTTTTCTGCGTCTTGGAAACATTCCCCCCCCTTTCCCCCACAACAATGTTGATTTTCTATTTCTTCGATTGCACAGACCACAACGCCTACACAACATTGAATTGGGGGGCCGGGGGTATCAGAGATTTAACGCTAGATGCAAATAAAATGGAACAAATGTTTAAGAATCGAAAATCGTCTTTTCCCAAAAGTGTCTCAACTACTTTTGTCGCCCATTGCAGCTATTCTGCTCCCGGGAGCAGAATAGCCGGAATATATTCCGGATTATTATTCAACAAATTGTAACACTATCCAAATATGGTCATGATGCTCTCGATATCTGTCATCCGTAGGTAACAGATATCCGGCGATATACGTAGCTTCGCACGTGGGAAGAAAAAGTGAAGTGAAAAAATGTCGACAGAAAGGTTTAAAAATGTTACGAGCTTGGAGATCAGTTTTGTTATCCGTGAATTTGTTGAATAATAAAACAATTATCCTGCTCAATCTCGCGGAATATCGTCTGATTTTAGCCGACTCGGCCTACGGCCTCGTCGGCTAAGTATCAGACCATAGTTAATTGAGTGGAATGGTTATGAAACTCGTCAAAGTTCTTTGTTGTATGTTTTTGTTCGCTTTTTGGGCATTGACCCTGCACAAAACACAATAGTTGTTTACTCCGAAATGAGGAACCAACCAATAGAAACGTGTTGGTTACGTAATTCATGCATAGTGTATGAGGGCAAAACAAAAGATTGTGCAGGGTCGTGGACCTTCCAACATAAATGTTGGCGTCTTTGTTTGCTCTTTTGATGTTTGCCGGGCTTCATAACCAGTCCCCTCTATTAACCATGATCAGACGATATTCCGCGCGATTTCGCAGGATAATTGTTAAATATATATTCTTATTCCGGAATATCCCAAACGAACGCGCCCTTTGTTATCTTACGCTCCGGAACCCAAAGATTCAAATTTTCCTGACCCTGTTGGCTAAAAAGGAACACACTTTGGCCACTGACAAACCTTTCTACTGTTTCTCGTTGTGAATGTTCAAACTTTCGATCTTAATTGTCTCTGAAGTTCTTTCGTATGCAATTTATCACATCGCCTCCCATCACGGGCCGCAATCCGAACTGACTAGATAATTTATGACCGACAAACTGATATCTGCGGGCGGTTATCTGATTAAGACTAACAAAAGAATAATCACGAGTCTAGCCGTGCTTTCGGGGGAGGAACGCGGGCTCCTTTCCTGGGGCCCGTTTCTCGAAAGCCCCGGAAACATTCGGGCCTGAAAAGCCATTTTCAATCAATCTGTATCTAAAAACAGAGAGGTGTATACGCCTCAAACTTTGTGTATGAAGAGAGCCTCTGTTCATATTAATAATATGTGAATAAAACAGCTCTGTAATCATAAGGTTCGAGATTTTGAAACGGCTTTCCGGGTGCGAAAACTTTTCGGGAGCTTCGAGAAACGGGCCCCTGCTGAACAGCGACTGGTAATCGAGCGTAACGTCTGGGCTGTGATGATATTCGTCTAGCGAGACTCATCGTTACGTCACCTATTGTCATTAATGGACAGCCGGAGGTTTATTGGCTGTCGAAACAAAGATTCTTTTCTTCTGTGGTTGGCAAATTTAAAAAAATCATAAGAATTGCTTGTAAACAGTGAGTAACCCTATTGAGAAATGTTATACGGGAAGTTCTGAAGTCAGCACCGAAAAAAAGGGAAGCCAGTAAACTTGACGTTTTTCCGGTCTTCTTTTGCACGTTATTGTCACTAGAAACCAACACTGAAGTCTTGCTGTGGTTCTAGTTCGACAGCCAACCGTCTATATAAGGTTACTCGTACGTCTATTCAGTAAAGCTCTTCCACTGGAGCGAGCAGAGCTCAATCAGTGATGACGAATTTACAACTTGTTATCCTAGCTGCCTGCTTGTTCCATAATTGCTTGGGTAAGTAAGACAGTATTTTCAATTGATTTTGTCAGGACGTGGAGAGACCCTGTAGCAGTTAGTTAGCTTCTGTTGCCGTCACCGACAACTTACACAAAAGAATACCTCTAGCACTGAGCGTTGTTTGTTTGGCGACGCGAGCTTTCATTCGTTATCAGTAAATTATTATAGAGGAACTTACCATTTCAGGACAAGCACAACTTTTCAACTCTAGTCCACATTGAACCATCTCAACTAGGGAGAGGGTAGGGTATTGTCTTGTTTCGTGAAATGGCTTGCTTTTTTCTCATAAATCGTGATTTCATTAGAAGCCGTGAACCGTAATTTTCCAAAATAATTCTCCGTGAAATGAGGAAGAAGTATTTAATTTTTCGTGAACCATGTGATTCTGGTTGTGTCTTTTACTATTTTCGGCAGTAGTTAACAATATTGCGTAACTGTGAGAGGACTTCGTGTTCTTGCTCGGATTTCTTTTTGCTGTGCGCAGAACAAGAAGCGGAGAGAGAGCCGGCTAATAGTCCAGTTTCGAATT